>JAPYZS010000732.1:0-92952 GCA_030522925.1 Trissolcus japonicus
TATTAGTTTCGCATACAGATTTTGCTATTTGTTGGCGGGGTTGGCGCGCGTAGCGCGCAGGGAGCGCAGTGAGCGGAGCGAACGGAGTTCCCTAGTAATAATAAACTATAAATTTGATAATTAACAATGAGTTTTTTCCTATATTTTTGGTTTACGTTTTCATCCGTGAGGGCAGGTCCGACTTGATTTCCATAATTCGATTTCCACGTTAGAACAGTTTCAGTAAATCTGAGATATACCATTTAAGATCAGATAATAGAATCCTTTTCAGAACCTGAGTCGATAAGCTAATTTCGGATTATCTACTAGGATCCTGAGCGGGCCCTGACTAGAAAGACTAAGATTCCTGATCAGGGCCTGACCGAATCCAAGCGTTGCAAGTTGTAGCAGTTTCTAATCCCACACGGACAAAAAATAGTTCAAAATATATTTTACATATATTTTATATACTTAAAATATATTTGTATATATTCTACGTATATCTCATTTATAAATTATATATAAAGCGGCAATAACTTATATAAATTTAATATAAAATAAATATAAATTTTATCGAAAAAATATAAAATATTTTATATAATAAATATAAATTTGACATATATTTGTACGTATATTTTTGTCCCTGTGGGATCCGCTACACCTCTCAAGGTCGGTCAAGTACTGTGTTTTTCTAATCAGATCGAGCTTATTCAGCCCTGTTTCAATTTATATTATTTTTATTTCTTTGTAAAGATAATTTAATCCGAAAAGAATATATATTTTTGTTTTTAAATGAATTACGAAAATTAAAAAATGGATTGCCTTGTTTTAATTCAATTCATTTATAAACTAATTTCATCAATTGATTTTATAATCAGTAAAAATAGTATAGAAAAATTGAGTTAACTGACTTAACAAAGTTATTTAATTTTAAAATGAAAATAAAAAATAGTCGAAATTAGTCTACAGCGAAATGGATGACAGTTTGTTATAAAAAAAAGTCTGCGAAATAAACAAAACAAAAAATATGCCAGGAAAAAATGTGCGTCGGCATGTTTTCAGTTAACTGCTCCGGCTATTTTCGCATTAATTTAATTCGCGCAGCTTGCAACGGTGTAATCAGCATAACGAAAGCGGTATAAAAATTTGCAGATAATGTTTACATTTGTGGTAGTAATTTGTCCGTTTGGGCTGAATCGGTAACATTTGCGGCCGACGATATCAATATATCCCCTACGACGTGTACCTACTGATGTAAATGTAATAAAGTGTCCTGATTTCGTTGTAACATAGAGAAAAAAGTGTCAATTTTAACGAACAAATTTCAATATTTCACAGAGTGGTACATCCGTGATGAAAATATATACAAGTCTCGCAGAATGCTCGCAGCTGAAACGCGTTAAAAATAAACGCTTAAGCGACAACGAAAATGGTCGTTAATTTTCATCGAACGACAAGTTATTGCGCACTATTTATAAATGGGGGCCGCAATAAACGTTGATGGATTTTGAAAGGTCATTGGTTGCTTCGCATTTTTCAGAGGTTTTACGATTTCAGTATACGCTTTTGCAAAAAAGTTTTGCAATTGCATTTAGCATGTAGATTTTTCGCACAAAAATATATTGCACAAATTTTTTTTCACGTTACGCGATGGATTGATGGAACAAAATTTAATCCGATTAAATGATGAGCTGTCAGTGAGATATGAAATGTTACTTATTGAAAGACAGAAATGAAATAAAAATGCGTGCGGCAAATCAAATAACTAATTTTCTTGTTCTCAAATTGGTCTGATCGAATTGAAGCTATGTCGTGTCCGGCACGAGTCTTGTGCACCTGACGAATTGACGTTAATTAATCTCATCGTTCGATAGTAGTAATAACGGCAAACTGCGCCGGATAAAGCAGTTTAAACTGCAGTATTAACTGTAATCTCAGAGCCTAGGGACCAGGGTCACTTTCAAGAAGTTTGCTTATATTAGTCCATTTGGTGTTTCGAACTAGATCCACCGTAAACCTTCGACTGCCAGTTTTTTGAGTTCAATATACTCGGTTCTGGTAATTACATCCACGCTGATTAACATTTCTCATCAAGCAAAACACATTCTGGAACATCAAAAAGCAGTCATACAAGAAAATCAAGGTATGGGGTGGAGAATAAGAAAAAAAATTTAATTTACATGCTGAAAGTCGTTTATTTGACGTCTTTTCAATAAAGTAAATTTAAATAGAGGCAGAGGGAATTCTATGAGCAAGCAAGGCTTTCGGATTGTGTAATAATTTAGCTGAAAACGGCTGATTAAATTCCGGGCTGAAACTTCGGCATCGATTTACCGGAGATCGATATTGCGTAGCTTCCTCCGAAATTTGCATCGTAAGTCGTAGGAATCGCGCACGATACGGCGCTTCAGTAACGATTAGTCGGGCTCGCAAATGTACGCCAACGGCGTCTTTGCGATGATTACTCTGTATAGAGAAGTAATAACGCAAGCGTGGGAAAACAAACGTTACCGTACGAATTATTTATCAGCGCATTACCGATGCTGGTACCATGTCGTGTATACAAATTCAAACGCCGTACGCTCCCTGATAATACCATGTTAATGTTACAAACTTCTTTAACGTTTCGATGCACATGGTTCGAATATTTTTTTTAATCATATAAAAAGCAACAGTAAAGCATCAGGAAAAAAAATATTTTCTTTATATACTGGATCTATATTTGATATCAAAATTTAAATACGTCTAAAGTCTTCTTCTAAAAAATGACAATTTTGTACATTTGCAAATTTAAAAAGTATGTCAGTTAACGATTTTAATTTTACACTATTTCAATTCATAATCTGATTAAATCATAATCAAATTCGTGAAAATATGAAAAGGAAAACATTTATAGGGCAGTGTGACATTGGGGTCACTAGAATTTTTTTTTTTTTTTTAATATTATACTTATTGAAAACTGAATACTTATAATCATAACTTCATTTAATAACATAATAAATTTAAATATTTGGACTTCTTATGATATTTTCTTCATATTGTTTTTTTTAATATATGCTGTTTTAATGTCAATAAGCAAAAGTTTAGGATGTCTCATCTGGCCGCAATTGTAATTTTCATTAGAGACTAAATTTCAGTTGCACACATAGTTCGCAACGCACACGGCTATGAGCAAGAGCATCACAAACTCCCGTTTTACTGCTCAAGGTTTCCGTTGCGGAAGTTGTCGAAAACGACTGAAGCTTTCCAAGCTCGGATTGTGCCAATTTCCTCGCGAACCGTGAAGCTTGCCGGGGTCATAGTTATAACGACAGTGATGTATATGTATAGAAATGGGGATCGCACGATGGATCGCAAACGAGCAACAGAGACGAAGCGTAACGTCTGGCTTGTGTTAGTGACAAGTTACGTATTGCAGATACAGGTCCGCATGAAGGATGCACGGACGTTGCCTTGCGAATTCCGATGCTCGCAATACCCAGATGACCCTCGAAATGACGTAATCAACCATTCGATGCGAATTTGCGAGACTGACAATTATTGTACCCGTTTAAGTTCGTGAAAGAAAATTAGATGAGAACACATTCTACAAAATTAACTCGTATTACCAGGCAAAATGAAAACATACATGGCATACATTCCTCCATATTTATGTTACATATATGGAACCATACATTTTGTTTGCCTGGGCTACAAAAATCATCACTACAGTGACTTAAAAAGATACAGTGAACATACATGTTCTTTAATTAAATATCGTTTCTTTGAAATTCGATTATCTTTTGTTTTTGTTACAAATGTTGACAGTACCGTGTTTGAGTTCTTCGTATAAAAAACAGCATTTCGTAGTATGCAACAATATAGAATAACAGATGAATATTTTGTACACTACTGAGAAAAAAACAGCAAAATTGCTAAAAAAAAGCAAATTTACTTTCATCATTACAAGTAGAAATCATTTCAACGTCAAGCGATTTCTGTTTGACTTTTGAGTTGCTTAAACTTAGGTGGGAAATTCTTTCATCTTGTCAAGCAGAAACTGCTTGACGATTTTGAGTTGTTTCTGCTGGACGCCATCTACTTTTTTTTAGGTTAAAACAGCATGGCTGTCATGTAGAATCTGCTTTTTTTTCTCAGTTCATAAGTCTGTGAGACTTTTTGAAATTGTTGGAGATCGTAATTTTGAAATGGATAAAACGCACACGAGAACAGAAACCATGATTCGCTGGAGACTTCTGGGATCCGCACTGATTGCCCGAGCGGTGAAACCGGCCGCTGGCTGATAAATTGCAAAACTCCCTCAAGCCTCGGTCCCTCGCTTAGCTCCATCGTCATCCTCACTGGAGCGTCATCGTTCTTGTTAATATCTGCGAACGAATGTAGGCGATTTAGTGTGGTACGCTAGACGCATACCGAACCATCTCGTTAAATTGCTCATGCAAGTTTGTGTTTGCGAACTCAAAGTTGTCTCCGGTGTCTCCAACTGGACTCTCGGCTGCTTTCACGGCACCGGTTCAAACATATATATGTTTACGGTAGGACCTCTCTTTTGCGAGAAAAGTTTTCGCGCGTGCACTCGACGCAAATGTGACGATTTTTTTTTCGTTTTTTTTTTCTCTGCTCTCCGCGTGGAAATTAAAAGTTGCAGAGCGAGATACCAAAAGTCACGCCGTGAAAGGCCTTCGTTAAAGCTGGCATTGGTGAATACATCTTCGCGGACGCGCTGAATTTCTTTGAAGTGCCGATGCACTTTTTGGTCGCACGTGTGAGCAACTTTGCACCTTTCGGAGGCATGTTTTTGAAAATACAAGATCGAAAAGAAACGCACAACATCTCAAAGCAAACGCGTTTTAACTTTTCATGTGGGAAGAAAAGTGCAGGGATAAAATGTTAACAGAAGCAAAAGAATCGATGATTTGATGATACGAAAAAATCAGCTAGAAGCAAGTTGAAACGCGATGCAAGGCAGAATTTTTGTTCATCGCTTGGCTTGTTTGCTGTGTATATATATTTTTTTCGGCCAGGATCGCATTGCCAAAGGCAGTCGCCCAATTTTCAAAGGTCACGTATCAGTGGCGACGGATGTGCACCGGCTATTGATTGTATTCAACACGTGGTGCGTTTGCACTTTTCAATTTTCCCCGATCCCACTGAAATGCAACAAGAATTTTGAAAATGTTCGCCTCTCTTCGGGAGAGCATCAGGCGTCCTCGTGCCCAGAAAACAAAACAAACCTATTTCTCGGGTGCACAACCCCGCGAAATATTTCTCGTCTCGCAGCCATTCATTTAGCTGCTCAAATTTTTCACATAACGGGATTTTCGTTAGTTGCGAAAAAATCTTGGGTTGTTAAAAAAAAAAAATTGTCCTACGAATTCTCAGAATAACTCTCTCCCAAGATGAAAACAACTCGGAAGCGTCCCGAGCACACTTGGAATAAACTTTCTTGCAGCCTCTGGAATACATTATTCAGGCACGTTGAAAATTAATGCAGATAATTCCACGTTGCCGAGGGGTTCACAATGACTGTCGCTAATTCAAACCGACCGTCATAGTGGCGGAAAACGCGGAAGTCGCGAAATCGCATATCTAGTCGTAAATTATTTTTACCGTGGCCATAAACCAATCGACGGTGGATATCGCGCGCGCGGCTCTCTCGTAACGAGTCACGAGTTTCGTGTGGGCTCTCGCGATTCGAACGTATGTTTCCGCGCTCGCTTCCCGGACACTGTCGAAACTCGGTGGAAAACGTTTTTCCAAATAGTCGGCTGGCGGTCCACGTGACGACGCCGCGCATACAAATCAACGTGCAAACAAGCCTAAGGTCCTTCATAAACGCGGACCCTCGACACGAATGCTAATAAGCCGTGGCCGATGTTTTTCAGCCTGTTCCCAGAAGAGGTGTCCACGTGTCACGCGAGCGCACCTTTATACGACTGCTTTATTCATTTCTGCACGTCGTCTTGTACGTTTTCGTCCCATCTGAAATTCATCCGGTTCTTGTTTTCGGCACGCGGTTGGATTCTTCGTGCCTACGAAATTTGCATTTCTCTTTATTCGGCTGGACACTCATCGTGCATGCTAAACCACGCGTTTCCAGCCAACAACGTTTCATTGGCGACGAAAGCCAATACCCAAATTTTAAGTAGTCATCGATTGCGGGGCCAATTTCGAGCGCTGATTTTAACGGACAGAAGGAGAGAGCTTTTTCGGGTGAATGCATGCGCACCGTTTCCAGAAACTTGGGCATTTGCCGATACCACGTCGCAGACAATGCGAAATATATAGTTCGGCTCGCAAAGTGTCTCGATGCGGAATGACCATGTCAACTTGCTTTGTTTTGTCCGGTAATTCAAAGACCTTTGGGGTCATCTGATATTGGTATTTTAGTGGGTGACGATAGCATTGTCCGGATTGTTTACCCATTTTTTTTTTTCATTTATTTCGCACAAGAATGTATGAACAAAAAGTTTTAGATTACTTTTTATGAAACAATTTTTTTTCTTGATTGAATGTGCATATATTGACGACGAAAACTAGTAGTATCTATAGCGCGCATCGAAGGCGTAGAAAATATGGGATAAAAATTTTTGCCAAAGCATATTCAAAGACATACAAATACAACAAGGATTGAATCATCGGGACAACATTCGTCGCACACTGAGAAAAAGGATTCATCATAAAATCAAACCTGAAACTAGCTTCTACTCTGAACCAGGAAATTTCCTATTTCCTCCCTGGAAAATTTAGGTAGGTTAATATTTACTTGCAATCCCTCGCAGTTTTCTTTCAACGAAATTGACCGGAATTTTTCACGCAGGTTAGAAATCCTTTTTCTCAGTGCATGAATTGCACAGGAGAAAGAAATGCAAAAACAACCACACTCCAAGTACATTAAAACTACAAACTACTTTATTGTGCCTGGATTATTATTCATTAAAAATATAATCAATTCAACGATTCAACGAAATATAACCCCCCGCCCATTTCCAAGCAAGAGAAAAAGTAATAAATTTTCGAGCGTGGGATGAATTTTAATAGGCGCGATTGTCAGGGTTGATATTCTTGTGAAAACGTTAAGGGCTGAAAAATATCATTCAATTGGTGCACCAGTGCCACAAGAATTCTCGCGGTACTCTCTGTTATGTAAAAGACGATACCCGACTTGGAAAGGAGTCCGGCCCTTGTTCATTATTTTTTTGGTCTCGTTGTTTCTCGATATCGTCAACGAGAAAATAATTGTGAAGCTTTAGCGAAGACGAGGTCGTGCCTTAGCGTGCGTCGCTTAAACAGTTTTGCTCTTATCGACCACCACAAATCTGTTATTCTTCGCTCCGCGAAACATATGTTGAAAATATATGTCACGCTGCGGTTACAAATCACAAACCCTTTTATCGTCACACTTTTCTTGTCTTGACATTTTTTTATGACGCTGACGAGAGTGATTTATATTCTTGCATTTGCTATTTGTTGTCACCGTAGTACATTTTTTCAAAATAATTATACTGGATGGAAGTCAAAATGCAAATGTCTAGTTAGTATTCGGAGAAATCAAGTGATTTTCGATAAGCTTTTTTTGATTGTTTTTTTTTCATACTCAAGAAAATTAGTGTCTCAAAAAAGCAATGACAACAATTTACGGAATTGTCACACTTTCCCTACATGTCACAATTATTCTAACTTGGTAAAAAAATATTCATTTCAGTTTGTCTATATAATATTATTTTACGAACCTATTAAAATTCAGTAAAATTGAAAAGTATGGCCAGGTATATAAAAATGTAAATGATATAATTTGTTGTTGTGGTTAAGGACAATAAATGTTACGTATTGTGATAGTTGATAATTATTGTACAACATTTCTTAATTTCTCTGCTTATAAATATGAGTACTAGAAGTATTGTAAAAAACATCAACTTATCAGTTATCGTTTTAAGGCAAAGAAAAATAATTAAAAAAATTAAATTTTGTTGGAATTTGATTGTGAATAATTATGAATACGCACATTATATTTATATATGATGTTGCTATTGTAATTGTAATGATCAGTTAAGAGTATTAGGAAATATAAATAAACTCGATTGGTTATCAGTATTCACTACGGATTTATTAAATAATAAGTAGTGAAAATCAAATAAATTCCATGATATAAGGATAGATTTCGAAGCGGAAATGAGAGCATGAAAACAGGCAGTATATAAAAAAGAACTGTCGTGTGTTGGTACAGTATGTATATTTATGTTCCGTGAAGCGCGTAAACACAATGCCCGTCGACCTAGCAACGTCAAACGTTTCATTAGGTTGCGTATCAAAATGTACAATATGTTCTTAATAACATCAATGCAGTTGCTCGCTGTCAGCTGGCATTATTGTTTCGAATCGCAGCACGGTAACAGGTTATGCGCAAATCGATACGCATTATCGCCGCCGCCTCGCATACATTTATCGCTTTTAATCCCACTATAGACTGTCTATCTTTTTTCTCGCATTCATCAGACGACGGGTTTATTTATAAATGTTAAACAATATCCCTGACAATTCGTAACTATGAACTCGCTTCATTTCCTCGTTACCACTTCGTCGCAACTAGCAAATTCATCGCTGAAAGTTCGGACGTAAAAACAAGTCCAAGCGGTGAAGTTGCAGGTCATCATCCGGTTCGCTAAACGCAACGGATGCCCTATTGGAGGGGAGCGAGTGTAATTTAGAATATTACATTTTAGAGATGAATGTCAAAATCGAGAAACAATTGTCATCTTTAGGTAGCAATAATTATAATAAAATAAATTATTTTATCGAATACATTTTCATCCGCGAGGGGTTGCATAATATTTTCATATAAATTTCCTTAGAAAATGTGCACGTTTTTTGTCATCGCAAAATCGTATGCTCGCGTAATCGTCGATTCATATTTCGTTATAAAATTGCTCGCACAATAGTTCGATAAAGGAAGAAATAATGCGGACAATCAGGGGCCGCGTCTGAAATAACAGACAGCGGCTTTTCCCAGGAATCAATCGAAAATGACTTTTGGTAGAGTGTAAGGACCCGGGAATCCTCTTGCGACGAAATTGTACTCCGCCGGTATGATAACATTCTTTGGTACATGTTTTTCGAGACAGACAACGAGAGGAAAAAAATTGCGCGCAGTACTTTTGCCGAGTGGCACTCTTCCTTATAGCTCCCGTGGAGGCGCTGAAAGGTGCCCGGAGTGGATGTAAAAAGCGAGGCAAGAAAGATAGGAGCTTGACGGAAAGTGGGACAAAGCGATTGCGCGTTGTGATGCGGGTGCGAATCGATGGCTATCGGAAGCAGATTAACAAGCAAACAGAGATCGACATGTCGCGTCGAATCAGTGGCGCCTTCTGAAAAATCGTCCTCGGCCTTCTTTCTTTGCCCGAGCGTGCGTTTAGGGATGTAAATCCGAGCCCCCCCCCTCCCCCCCCCCGTCGACTTGTTGAATTATTATTTAAAACCCTGTAACAGCCATTCAGTCAGTGAAATCTCATGAAAATTAATTTATTTTAATGCACTTCATCCTTCCGCGACGCCGGATCACTATTATGTGCCAAGGAGAAAGCCAGCCGCCACCAAATTAGCGTTCGATTCAAAGCGCTTTTTCCATCTCAGCCACTCGTTCTCTCTGCGCCGAGAAATTCACCACTCACGTCCAACCGAATCGCGTCCAACTCTCTTTCTGCCTCCCTTTTTTCCTTACCTTTTTTATTCTTCCTTTGCGCCCGTCTTTCGCGTCCCTTTACGTTTTCCATCGCGCTGTTCAGATCTTCTCATTTTGTAAGTGCTAATTATTGGGGAAAGATATTCCCCCGCCGCTGTTTCCCACTGCTTTTTTTTATAGACCGAATTTCTGGCTCGAGCCGTGGTCCAATTTATTTCCGGATTTTCATACCCTCGCTCGGCATCTCCTTTGATTTTTCATCGCAAAATTATTGTGAAACATTTAAAAATATGGAACGCGAAAAATTGCAACAAAAAAATTGTTTTCAACTAAAATGACGGTCTCAAAAATGAATCGCTGACCGCCTACGTGCGAACCGCCTCTCTTACACTTTTCTAACTTTCCAATCCATTTCAGCCGCTAAGATTGAACGACTCGCAAGCAAAATTTGGCAGCCCTGACCGCGGCCGACTATCGATCATCCGGCAACGAGATTGATTTGCACCGGTGTAAAGCACAATCATATCACGATTTCAATTCGATTATGATGCCCGCGCGAATATGTGCATGCGGCGGGACGCGCGAATTTGTGGTGTAGAGGGGGGACGGGGTAAATAACTTTGTTCGAGGGAGCAACATGACACGACACGTGCCGAGAAAATGTGATCAGATTTGCGCTCGCCAAGAATCCCCGGCGGATGCGCCGAAAATGATTCATGTCGAAGTAATCGTCGAGTATGAGACCGACTGTTTCCACGTGCATATCGGGCTCTATCCCTCCGCTGTCTTCATTTCCAACTGACAAATTGTGGTAGTACCCAATAGTGAAACCCAACGAAGATATATCGTTTCTTACACTAGGCATCAGTTGACACATTATTCTTTCATAAGAGCGCTTTATGAGATACCACTAAGATATATTTTATGTTATGTTTTATGCAAAAATATTTTTATAGGCATATTTTCATTTCTATTTTGCGATGAACTTTTTTTCCCAGCCAAGTATAGTCTGTTCTTGTCATCGCTATCTACCCCGTGAAGAGCGATAATTCATTTGCAATTTGTTTCGTTTATCTTTTACTTTTCATATACACCACCTTTATATAAACCTTTTACCTTAAAACATAAAGTAAATGATTTTGTCAATTACTTTTTTATTTCTATTTGGAAGTCATCAGCTGGAAGGTTGAACAGTCATAAAGAACTTAAAATGCGGATGAACGCGAGTATGATGATGCAAATGTTGAAACGATCAGGGGAGCGGTAAATATCGTGGAAATTATAAAAAGAGACGTTTTCGGTGATGGAAAGGTTCGATGTCCGCGAGGCTGATCTATAAATCAGGCGAAAAGCCTATGAAATTGTCGAGGCCTCGGGTGTATATACAGTCTCTGCGAAATCTCGTTGCGCCTTTATTACGTTGTAACGTTACATCTTTATTATGCTCTCGAGGCACTTTGCTTGGTCTGGATACGAAACGGCTGGCGCATGTTCGGATACCTTAGGCGATATCTGCGTACCACGGTGAGACACACGGATGCCAAAGTGAATCTCTTTTCTGCGCGAACGCGAGGTTGTCTCGGTCCTCGGGTCGCAGCTCCCGATCCCGTCGTCTTGCTTTCACCCCGTCGACTTAGAGCCAACGGGATTCTCTCAAGCGACGTCGACGGAGACGCTGCAAACTGGAAATCTATACGTAACCGATATCCTGCGACTTATATATACGCCAACCTTACGGGACGATAATAGACTGATTTATGAAGCGGCTTATCGATTCTACTGAGTAAATCCAATTTTCAAGCTCGACACCCGATCGGACGAGGAATTGGCGTGCTAACGACAAAAGGGGGATACCAAAATTGACGCCGATGCGACGCGACATCTAACGAACCGATTCGTCGCGCAATTCACTCCGAAAGTCAGACACCTTTTTTACTTTTTCCAGGGCACGAATAAAGATGGCGCTTCCTCCGTTTGGGTATGTACACTGAAAGAAATATCTAGCTTGTATTCAGCTTCATTCACTAAAAATAGTGAGTTGAACCAAGCAAACTGACGTTGAATCTAGTCTTATATCGGTATGACAAAATTATTCACGTCAATAAAAATGCTGAATCAAACAAAATGTGGATGTAGATAACGTACACACAACTAAGAAAAAAATGTATTGCAAAATAATTCATGTATATTTTATATATATATAAAATATATATCTCTATACATCCTACAGTAATACACAATAACAATTACATTTGTTTATAAAAATTATTTTTTTAATGTGGAATATAAACTTTATGATTAGCTCCATCCATTGGTAAAATCCATCCATCCATAAAAAATTTTGCGAAAATGCATCTACGGCGCTAAATGGATTAATATCCCGCCCTATAGGGTTCCTACACTGGCATCCAGACATACACTGGCAATCCAGACATATCATGCAACATCTAAAAAATTTGACTACAAGCTTGTAATAATTTTTACTATATGGTATAGTAATTTTTATTACAAGTTTTTTCTCAGTGTATACGGCTCAGCATTACAAGCGCTCCCAACGCTCGATAAATTTATACTAGGAATATTTTATAATCGGCAATGAATTGATACAAATTTTATTATACATTTTATCTAAAAGATATTTGTGTTTATCTCAAAAATATAAATTTGACATATATTTTTACATATATTATTGTCCCTGTAGACTGATAGGCAATCAGTTGAAATTGAAATAATTTCTTTTTGATTCTCTTCGCTGCTACAAATAGATTTTCTTGTTTGTTTATTTATTAATAATTTTATTTTTCAACATAGGTTCATTTTGCCTTGAGACTGAAACTCGCGTTCGTCGAGACGTTGACACCCAGTGAACTCGCGAATCGCATTTCGTCTCTCGAGACGTAATTACGCGTTTCACGACAGCTAAGTGCCAGGAGCGTAGATCTCGGTTTGAATTAATAAGTGCTTGTACGCAGAGCCCCTGGACGAAATTGCAGACGAAAATTGTAAACGAGAATATTGATGAGAAATATCGTCGCGCGCGGCGGGTCTCGGAGAGAGATGATTGTACGGGAGTCGTCGGGACAAAAGAAACACTCAAGCATTTCTCTCATCGAGTGTCCGCGGATGATTGCAGAGGAGAGAACGCGAACCGACGAATGCGCGGTAGTTAGATGTCGCCATTAAACGATGACAGATAAGCGTGTTCACGACTCCGGGAGTGGTCACAAAAGGAGCTGTATCGAACAATGATAAAGCAAACGCGATTCGATCTCTTCAGCGTTGTAAAAGCTATCAAGGGTCCGACACTTGCGACACGAACTTTTCCGTCGTCGTCGATGCTCGGGGTATTGTGCGCCAATTGCGACGACCGCGAATAAAGTGTAAAAAGAAGGCGAAGGGGAAAACGTCGACGAACAGACTGAGAAAGAAATAAGGCGGGAGACTGTCGGATCTTCATTTTCGCGAATTCAGCCCTTGGCTTTTGGACTTTTCAAGCTTTCTGGTGCGGTTTAAGGACAGCCGAGAGTCAAGAACCTCTTCCGCGCCCGCCTCTCAAATCCCTCCACAATGAATACCTGCCGTCTCTCTTTCTCTCTCTCTCTCCATCTTTCTTTTTTCTCCCTTCGTCTTCGTCTGGCGTTTTTGTCTCCTTCGTCGTCTTTCCGATAGCGAAGCTCTTTCTAAAGGTATCTGGGATTTGTCGGGACTTACGTCACGACGCACCTCGAACACTCATTCACAGTGCAAATACCGCTGCACATCGCCGCTGAACCCTCAATTAGGCTCGATTATGTAAATATACACGCAGCACACACACACACACTCGTATCTCGGGGTGCAATTCCCTGTTCAAAGAGACCTCTCTCTTCCGACCGGCAATGTCTTCGGCCAACAGATCATCATTGATTATTCCGGGACATCCGTCAAACGTGATCGATCGTCAGGCTTCGCAATTTTGTAGGTATCCATGCATTCAGACAGAGGCTGCGTGTGTCCCACTCTCATCCACGCGAATTCATGCATCCCATCGATTCTTATTCAAATTTAGCAACTTCCTTTGCAAAAAGGGTGATACAAAATATGCGAACGACGCTAACCATTCTCCGCCTGGGGAAAAAGAAGGAACAAAAAAGGTTTCGCCTTTCTTCTGAATTGCGAAAATTGTACGAAATGGCATGGAGAAGGAGAGGGTCGCGCAGTTGCAGTTTATTTTTCATGATAACACTCGAATGAAATAACGTGTTTCGCGATGTGCAACATTTGCTTTACAATTGCGCGTGCTAACACCATTTTAATACATCACTAAAATCTATGAACTCTGATAAGAATGGCAGCCAAGTTTATATGGGTGAGAGTACATACAGCAGTCAGCCGCCCCAAAAAGAGAAATGCATTGGCAAAAATTTCTTATTCGATTCCCGACCCTGCCGATTCATTCGCCCAGCCATATTGGCTCGGCACGGGCTCCCCATAGCCGAGATATATTGGTCCAGCCGGAATGTTTAAACAACCGTCTGGGCTTCCTCGTGTATTTGTTCCCAGCACGACGTTTGTTCGCGCGCAGATGAATTTTTGATCACCTTATGAGCGATAAATTACTGGGTTATTTTTTTTTCTTCCCGTGCATCAAAACAAAGTGCAAACAACTTTGCCAATGCTCTCGCGGCCAATTCGGGCACGTATAAGTGGCCGCGAACCAGAAAAAAAACATCAATCAATGTCGGGACGCGGCGTGCACTTTTGCGCGCAGCCCGCAAGAAATCAACAGAGACCGCGAATAATTAATAGCTGTCCAATCCATTTTCGTCAGGCGAGTCACGCAGCGCTAAAATATCGGATATCGAGACCTATATTTTCCACCAGCCGCGAACTCAAACGCCAGTTCACCTCTCCAGACCCGTTAACAATAGATTCTTATTTCCGTCCTGACTTGCCATTTGGAATAATAATCGCGCTTCAAAGTGCTGTCTGCCATTCGGTGCCTGTGTTTCGCGCTAACTCTTACAACATTTTTGTAAGTGCCGCAAAATAAAATCAAATGAAATATTTCCATAAGATGTGTATTATCCAATTGGTTGTTTTTTTTCCTAAAATGGCATGACTTGAGAGTTTGGGTTTTCTTGTCTTTAATGATACAAAAAAATTAAATCGAGAGGAAAATCAGGATCGTGAAGCGCATAAATTTGTCCGAAAGGGACCATTCTTTGCAAAATTTGATTAAATCCTGAAATCCCGCCTCGGACCAAGACATTTGCTTAATAAAGTCAGCATTGGCTATGAGTTTCAAAGAATCATCCACTTTAGGGAAAAAGATGAAAGCCAGTTCAGCAGGGACCTTTCAACCCCTGCATGCTCACCGACAGCAACGCCATTGGCGCCGAACGATCATTTCCTCGGTGCTCGAGCTTAGGTTGTGTTGAAGTCGCTTCAATCAAATCTTTGCCTGATTTTGGATCCCTTCATATATGAGCCAAAACTTTTGTATATACGACCCCCTAAATCTTTCTTAAATCACAAAAACAACAATAGAGTTTCAACTTTTAACTTGATATTATTTTCATTAGTTTTCAATTGGAATCGAAGAATTTTCATTGTTCGACTCGAAAATGATTAAACCGTTGAGTGAAAATTATTCCTGACGGTGAGATTAAGTTCAGACGATTCTAAGTGGGACGAATGTTCCGTTCGTTAACCATTAATTCTCCCACAGTCACGCTAATTCGTTCGAGTCATTATCCAGCTGGTGGTAGTTTCGGGCCAACGACTTATCAACGAGAATTCAGGCGGGAAGTGTACACCGCGGATGGTTTCCCCCTCACATACTTTTCGGCGAATTTCGAATTGTACACTTATAATACGAGACGGTAGAGGAAACGATGGATATTGGGTGGGGACGAAGTGAGATCGAATAAAATATATAGGGGGCACTCTGTCGTCGGCTTCGTAGAAGATTATACGAGCTCGTAGTTTCCGATTCGAGATGTATCTATAGGTATCTCTTTATGGGTCACCAAGCGCCTAGGCAAGCGTGGAATCGCAAGATATCGTCTTTTCGGCCGTCCCCCTGTGCTCTCTCCAGCTGGGCGCAAAACTTTTGCGCCCATGTGGCTCTATTCTAGAAGGTGTGTTTATCTTCGCCGTACACAAATTTGCAAGTGTTTTTCCTCGGTTGGAAAGCGATGCACAGCCGAGTGTAAAATTATATGCGGTTTGACACTGCGACTATCAATGGTATCTCAATGGCTCATCAATGGAGCAAAATATGTTCCTCATCTATTCAGTCGTTGTCTCTAGTTTTTTTTTCTTTGCATTCAATTTTCTAATAGGTTTAGCAATTCGATCGCGAGTCACATAAATCATTAGGAAAAAAAATGTTTCGTTTCACCATGGAACACGAATTATTAGATGAAACAGATGTTGCCCTTTTTTGCGCCTCTATTCATAACCGTACAAGTTTTTCTTCTTCCATACTTATCGATGTAAATTTATCGATCGAATGTTTCATTGAAAATAAAATTTAAGAAAAAATTGTTTAAAAATCCCCTCTTTTCAAACGTCATATTTTCTAAATTAATGTGCAACCGAATCAAGTTTATTCATTCAATGATGAGGAATAAAAAAACACGAGACTTATCGTTACTTTTTATACTCGGTGTTCTTGTTTTTTTTTTCGCACTCTTTTATTTTCTCAATTTCAACAAATGAATGAAATTTTCGCAAGAAACACTTTGTAACATTGCGCCCTTATCTCCGATCATCACGCACTGATGAATTCTCATGATTAAATACAATGCATCGCATTTACAAGCGAACAAACGTATTCCTGCTCTTAATTTTGTTCTCGGTGTCAAAGTTTTACGAGCTTTCGAAATGAATTATAGCCGAGAGTAGTTTGCACTTTAATAAAAGGCCGTTCCTAATACCGCGCCATGATCTAACAATATAATATCATAAGAACACTCTTCAAGCCCATCTTATCTACTCTTTTTTGCTTTTCTCTCTCACAGTTTCAAGTACTTTTTACAACTGGAGATTCGCAACTAAATCAATCATTGTCCGACACTCCTACGACACCAGCGCCGTTAAAAATTCAAACCTCCAAAGCGGCGAAATCATCTTGAAAAGTAAGCGAATTGAAAATTCTAAGATAGTCGCTCTTTCGGTCCCTGCAAAAGAAGAACGAATAACAAAAAAACGAGCCAAGGTATACCGTCGCGTCTCTCGATAAAAGCATCGCGAATTGATTTGTATCCTTCTCCGGTCTCGCGCCATGTATCTTCGGATACCTGGTTGGCGATAAGTTCGACTCTGCATGAGCCAGTTATTGCATCGGATAAGCCCGGGTGAGCGTATGTTGAATCGATCGTGCTTTACGTAATCGAGAGCGCAAAGGAGAGCGACGGAGAAAAAGTCTTTGACAACTTCTCTCGTGACGTATTGTGCATCGCTTTCTCTGGAGTTCATTTAATTCGCTTAGGGGGAAATGCATCGGCCCCCAAATGCGATTTTGCAAAAAATCCTTTTAACAACTGTCGTGTGAAAATCTTCATTAGATCGGTTGAAAAAAAGGCTATCCTCTAATGTTCAACAGGTCCTGGGAGCGTTTTTGCAACAAACGTGCATTGTTCCGAGCGGCGACACAATGCACGTTTTATTCAGAAGAACATTCTTTTGTCCTGTTTTGCCATTTTCATATGCCATCGACAAATATTGATGTTGACAATGTGTCGACTGTTTATACGATCGAATTGACAGTTTGGTATAATAGCCTGCAGCTTTATGTTTTGAAACTTTTCTGATCAGCTTTTCATGATCGTTTCATTGGTCACAGATAGAGAGAAACATTCATAAATCTTCTGTTTGGTTGCCTATTTGAATACAAGAAAAAAATACCATAAAATATTATGACATGTGAAGGAGATCAGAAAAAACAACTTAGTTTCATTTTGTTTACTTTTTGTTAAGACTGTTATTAACTCAACATAATCAAACTGTTGTTTTAATTCAAAATGTCAAGTGCGAAGTACGACACATTTTTCAAGTTACACAGACACAATTTTTTTAACACTTTTTAACAGTGGTTTTGTCATGTTGCAGTGGCTAAAGTACATTCCTCATTTCGCTTAAAAAGAGGTGGTTTTCATTTCAATCGTTAATGCTCGAGTTGCGATTTCGTCCCATCATTCCCGAACAACCAAACGGAAATTCGGTGAAATTGAAAAGAAACGTTGAATGCAACTTAATTCATCAGTTGTGCCGAAAATAGGCCACTGAACGCGAAACACAAACAATTTTATCGAATCGCGTTCCCCCCGGTGCACTTTATTCAAACGGTTTTACCCATTTTCAAAGATAAACAAAATCGTCAATCGATCACGTGGCAAGCAAAATGATTACGTGATTAATGAAACTGAATTTATATCCACGCGGAATTATACATTTATCGCTTGCAGATGTTCATCCGCGTTTTAAAAAACAATTTTCAATTTTCAGAAACAATGTTTTTTGTAAAATAAAAAATAATTTTATTACGAAAACAACGAAAACAAATTAGCAGGATTGATCATAATAAGAACAAGGGAGAGAAAGAGGAGGACAAAAATTAGTCAACTATTTTCTCAGCGTGTCTTGTATCTCGCGGCGCGAGTCCAAACAACACTATGTGTATCATTATTACGTGCAAACTCGAACATTTTCGAGGACAATGATAGCATTTGAGTATATTGTTCTTTCAGACTGCCACCGTGGTATCATCTCGTTGTCTTGCTCACAATGCGATTAAATTTGCTTCAGAGGCACAAACAAGAGACGCTTATTACCGACAATTCCGATGACTTGGAATTCATCGTCGAGTTCTCGTGCTGCATTTTATATACTACGCGTCTTGTATATTATTGCCGAGAGTCAAACGTGCGACACAACGTTGCACCAAACTTTTTTTTTCTTCACTAATCGGGTGTTGCGTTTTACCTCCAAATAATCGAATAATTGATTATTCGGTCTTTTCATTTCGAGCCTTTTTAACCCCGCGTGTGTTCTCCAATCATTTTTTGTTCCTTCTCCTCTGTTATCTTTTTTAGTTTGTTTCCATCTATACGTTTGCATTTTTTTTGTTTTTCTTTCTCTTTTTTTATGACATTGTATACAGACTAGCAGTCCGAACGTGCTTTGCACGAAGAAAACGTTCAGCGTAACGAGCAGTCTGACGTCTACTAAATATTGTAAGTTGTGTGTAAAGGTGAATGAGACACGCTCGAGAGTTATCGTCGAGATTTGCAGATATGAAAAAAAAGGTCGCGTTATCGACAAACGGATTTTCGAAGCACTCGTTAATCACCGCCAACTTTGTTTTTGACTGTTGACGTGTGTTATCCTAGTTAAATTAAAACATGTGTGAGCCGTAGATATAAATTTTCAAACGTGCTGCTGCTGTTGCGTTTTGAACAAAAAAAATATAAAAAATAACGACAGATTGTTAATCGAAATGTGCAATGGAAAAAAAAATTTAGAGAATTAGAAGAGCGATAAATCATTTTGAAAAAAAGGTCGTGAGTGTCACAATGTTTGAGAGAAAGGTTGAAAAAACGGAGTTTTTTTTCCTGAAGTTATAATACGGTTGTGTGCAGTTTCTTGTTGGAGTCTTATGTGCAAGTTCGGCGCACGGAACTGTATTAGAGGCGAATTGCAAGAAAATTGATTACGCAGAAAATTTGCGTTCGGGTTTTAGTCAAATATTTTTCGAATCGATTTCGCAGCGCTTTAGTGGGTCAAACGGAAATTTACCGATGTAATACACCGAGGGCGTTTTTCATTCTGTGCTTTGACGTGTCGGTGTACTGGAAAAAAAATCAATGGAAAGGTATTATGACACGAGTTGATCGTTTTCGAGTACTTACGAGAGTTGTTTCGTTCGAACAAATATATATTTCGAGCTCTCAAAAACGAGGGATATTCGTTTCAGCATACCCGCGAATTCTTTTTGTAATCACAAAAACTTTCCAAACACCTCAAATGCAGACGAAAAATATAATAGTTTCGTTCTTATATTTCACACGCTGATTGACGCAAATAATGATGTAAAATGGAAAACTTCTGTTTCTGATTATCAAGCAGGAACCAATTTTATCAAACAATAACATTAATTTATTCAACACAAACTAAATGGAGTTTCATAAGTGGTGGCGAGCTGTTTGAACTGAGTTGTTCGAATCTTGAATATCGACTAACTCTCGGATACACTTTAGCCTCATAAATAAATAGTGACTTTTATATTTATTTAAATTGCTCATCACGGACCAAACAACATTGTGTTATTCAAGTGTTCAAACGAACTCGATGCACCAACCCAACCAAAATATTTTATGATTAATTCAGAAAAGAGAATAAGAGTTTTTTGCACCTCTTAATTCAATTAGACAAAAAAATGATAAGAGGACTCAAAAAGCAAGAATACTTGGTGATATCATTGAACCCAATTATGTACCTTCTTTATCATCTTAATTCTTACAACTTTTATATCTTTGCTCGATCCTTCTTAGCGAGATTTTTCATCTAAAAATTGTTTTGAAAACTGAAAAGAACTTTCGGCAAGAGGTTCTGACTCTTCCAATGCAATTTTATTCTTTTCCTTATTTTTGTCTCAACTTTTATTCATTCGCAAAAATTCATTCTAAGAATGATAATGATAATGTTCCAGAAGTTTCGGAGGAACCGCGCTGTGAAAAATATGTACATAATCCGTAAGAATGAGCGAGCCAATAAAAATGTGTTCTCGTTATGATAGTGATGAATAGAACCCCCCTCATAGTATAAAAAAACAAAAAAATGGAAGCAAACTAAAAACGACGCAAAACATAAAGGGCACTTGAATGATCGTGTCTCCTGGCGGATTGGGACGCTCGTGTCGAAGAATGACATAAGACATACAAAACATCCCCGTCTCGGGCGCCATACAAGCGTCTCTGTCTTGGCCTCTGTTGTGTCCGCTCGAGTCCGTTAGCTGGTGCCCCGTTTGCGTTCTCCTCCCGCTGTCCCTCCCCCCCACTCTGTAACTTTGCGTATCAGGAACCACCGAACTCCTACTACTTCTGCCGAGCATGGCATGGCACGGGCATATCCATAGACATACACAGCGTGTCTATGGGCATATCGACGAGAGCCGAGCGCGCCCGAGCGCGACCGAGCCGCGCCGACTCGGGCTGTGCGCGCTCAACCCAAACTCGAGCGAGCATAGTCGCATTTAAACTGCCAACCCAAGGAGGTCTGCCGAGTCCTGGGAAGGCGCGCGTACGGACGGCCACCCTCGCTCCTCTGACAGCAGGAAGGGATGGCCCGAAGGGGCACCAGTGAGTTAGTCGGCCCTTCAGTGATGCCGCGACCACTGCGAAGGACAATCCTCTTTTCTCCCTTGTGACTTGGTCCTAATTCTCACAACCGCAAGTCGTTTTACTTTTTTTTTATTTTTCAATTTCTTGTTTTCCTTTTTTTCGGTCACCGACAACTTTTTAAGAGTCCCACTCTGTGACAGTAAATATACAACGTGAGAGTTCGCAAGTCGAGTGCAGCGCTCGCCGGGTCTATTGGTGCGAGTGATTTTGGTGCTCCAAGTTGCCGAGCAAGAGATCGCTTCAAGCCGGAAAAAAATGGCAAGGAATAAAAGTGCACGATCTGACGACGTCTCTCCCGATTGCCGCAACTTTTGTTTCCGAGAGTTTGCAGATTGTCGAGTTGAAGAGAGGGATATATAGAATGTTTATGCCGTTTTTGTCGACGTCCACATGGTTTTACAAGCTGCGGAAATCTTAACGCGCCAAACTTGGAGATGTCGCTGTAAGTTTTTTTTTCGTTACGTGAATGTAAAATTTAAGAACAAAGGGAAAATAATTTTCATGTTCCCCTTGAGGTAATTGTTTTTTTGTTTAAGAAAAGTTTTGTATTGTAAAAGATTTTTTGAAAGAGATAGTGAAATTTGTATCTGAAGACTGACGATTTCACTTTATTAAAATTTTTATAAAAAAATATTTATTAAAAAAGTTGGTATCATATATCACTCCACAACACGAGCCAACTAGGTTTTTTTTTCAGAGGCAATGAACAAAAAAGTGAGCAAATTGATCGCATTATTTCCTGCGACACGCAATTTTGCATCTCAGTTTCAACACCCACGTACGAAAAATTACACCTCCGCGTTTCGTATCCCCCGTCTGCGCTCTAATCAAATCCCCGACAAAGGCGCGAGATGTGCTCAAATTTTTCGCGGATAACGCGCCGCTCGCTTTTTAGTTAACGTGAAAAATCGCATTTTTCACCCGACTTGGAAATTTTTTTTTTTTTAACCCGTGACAACTATTTCCGAGCGGGCTTCGATTCCGCGATCCAATTTTCCTCGGATCATTGAGAATTGGGGCGACGAAAACAAAGAGTCGCAAAATAAGGACCCGTCAATGAAAGCTATAGTTATTTGATTTAACCAATGATATATTTCTCATCTGAAAAAATATTTGACGAATCCATACATATGTATATTTTTCGGTCGTCCGAAAATTCAATTTCCATTTCTGTGCAAATCCGCCGAAGTGTCGTTAGCAGACTATTTGCGACGCAGGTGAATGAGCATGAATTACGGTATAGAGATATTTTTGTTCATTTCTATTCCAATTTAACTCGAAGCTGAACTTTTTCGAAATGCAAATTGAAGATTATATTTAGTTAACTTTTTTACATTCAATTGCGCAAGTATCACTGACCGAGCAACTATGTCAGAGGTGCAAGTCAGCGTAAAAGAGTTCGCAAACTTGATTGCGCCGAATTCAACTCTTCGCCCTCCCCCTCCCGACTTCGCCCCGACATTGTCACAACCATTCGCCGAACTTTATTCAATGATCGCATCTCTCACAATCCCCTTTAGCCCGTGATCCGCACAGACTTGATGCACAACCGAAGTTGACTCGCTCGATTTTGCATCCGGACTTTTGCAACTCACTGAAATAATAATTCCGCTTTGGTGAGAGAGAGAAAGAGAGTTCCACCGAGTTTTAACCAACGTGGATTCCGCATTACGAAATCTCGCTGATGAATTTCGCGTCGTCCACCCCGCTGGTGCTGCGCGCAACTTTACATAGTTGCTATTTTGCTTTTACTTACGAAACAAAAATTACATCGCAAAACAAAACTTGGAGAATTCAATTATGTACATTGAGAAGCCTTGCGAGGTTGGTTTGAATTCAGTTGATATATTGTTATACATGACGTGAACATTTCAAAACCATTTGCAAAGGTGTTGAAAACGTCTAAAACATTCACGATAAATTTGAGAGAAAATTTATTAGAAAATTTTGTTTCTCAGTTTAATGCCTTCGCAGAAAAGTTTCCTGAAATTATACATGTTTCGAAGTTAATTAATAAGAAATTGATAAACTGAATAAATAGTTCGAGGATAAAGAAAAATTCAATTAAATACCCTTTGAAAAACATTAAATAATGAACACTTCAAATTATGTTGTCATCTCAGTATGGAATATCTTTTTCTGAAAAAAAATTGAGAAAAATGCTTTTATATTTTTTGAGTATAGATGAAAAATGGTAATAAACAACAACTAAGCGAATATAATTTTTTAATGGAAAAATTTAATTAAACTACAAAATATCAAATTGACACAGGCAGAATATTTTTTACAAGTCGATGAACATCGTATTTGTTTGCTAATTGAATTTCAAATTAAATAAAATTTCAAAATTTAATTCTAAAACGAAAAATTTTCACTTTGATGTACAAAATATTCTTAATCATATAACCCATTTTCGAACGAATAACAGCAAAATAAATAAACTTTAACATTTGATTATCCAAAACAGAAATAAATTTTTTGCATATTAACCCATTTTTGGCCAAACACCAATGCGATCGACTTTCTGGTAATTATTTTCTCATTGCAGAACTCATGTTCTGCATAGTGAGATTTTGCAATTAATTTTGATTTTATTTTTAGCTTTATCAATTATATGTAATTATACAAGTTAATATTTTATTTGAAATATGAACTTTATAATTAGTTTTACCCGTTGGTTTAAATGTAAAAATCAAGTCTAATTCTGAGTTTTTAAAAAATGGTGCAAAAATGCATCGTTGAGAGAAATGCACTTGAAGTATTAATGTTAAAATCACTATAAAAATTATCATACGTCACGGTAAAATGGAATGAAAAGGGATTAACAGTAATAATTAGTATCATAATCTTTCGGAATTTACTATACTATAACGGTAAAAAATTAAATGACGAAAATACAGCAAACATTACTGTAACATTATAGTAAAATACATTTTGGTAATTTGACAAGATAAAATTAGTCAGAATATAATGAATGACAAACAAATCATCTTGTTCATTCGAGATCGGTAAACCTCTATATATAGCTAGAGTAATGAATCCTGTCAATTATCTCATTGCGTATTATCGATGTTTATCGATAATACTATCGAATCATAATTGTCCCACTGAAATAATTAGACAAACAGCAACATAAAATAAATGAAAAAGTACCGCAATTGTGATTTTGAAAAACAATAATTTAATTTAATAATTTAATTTAATAATTTAATTTAATAAGTACATAATATCCGAAATGCAAAATAATAATATTTTCTGTTACTTAATTTGGAATTTAATTAATCCTGTTTTCATGATAAAAATACTTTTCCATGGCCCTAATTTATAACGTACACGAAATACTTTTTATCATTAAAATCCTTTACTGATTGTCTTTTACCGTGAAATTTTAGTTAAATTTTAAAGTGCATCTCTCTCAGTGTGCGATATATTTTTTCAACTTACCGAACTAGTTATTACATTAAAAATATTCTTAGAAACATTATTTGGAAACAATAGAAAATAGACTGAAAAGTGTTTGAACCTTAAATGAAAATTCGCAAACCTAGCAAATAATTTGCGAATGAAAAAGGTACGGCTGGTGTAATTGTGTGTTTGCGTGCGATCGCGAACGGCTGCAAGAGAAAGATCCCTGTCTCCGCAACACGGGTATAATCGGTATAATGCTTGGTAACGACGCTGGTGAAGTAATCGCGGTCGTGCGCGCGGCGACCAAGACTGATATCGGGGCCTGGAAACCGGAACAACGTCGGATGGTCAGCTGACGGCGCGATCGAACCGGGTGAGTCATCGATCGGGTGATTGCTATTCCAAAAAATGGCGCTTCCTAATGTAATTGACACCTTTAATTAAACTCATTACCATTAATTAGACGAGCGCCCATTCCGAATTGCCACTTCCATTCAGTTCGATTGCGCTGTTTTCCTGGTAAAACCGTCCGGTTTTTAACTCCATTTTCATTCGTGCGGATAAAATAAAACTGCGCCCGATTCATTTAATTAATTGCAATTCCAATTTTCATTATCGTCCTAAGGAAAAATAATCAAACCCGAAGTGTCTCGTTAATTAATTAATTCGCCGATCCCTTCATTAATTCAATTCCCGAACATGTTTTTGTCCAACGCGCGGATGAAGAAAATGAAACGATAAAAAAAATAATAAGGGGGACAAAAATTTGCGTTTCCTTCGTAGGATTGTTTGTTTTTTAGGAGCACATTTTCCTCGAGACTTCCGCCTGTATAGTCAACATATATCGCCAGCAATGCGTGACTCCCACACGTGAGTGTGTGTTTGTTGCACAAGCCTTTTTTTTCCAGTAAATGGCCTTCTAATGACAAACAATCAAATGATTAGCAGAGGCAAAAATAGGTGCACCGTGTTGACGAAAATTGGTCCTAAGTACGAGCTTCGTGTCTATTATTTATGTTTGAATGAGGCAAAGAATATCCATCCCGCCTGAAGCTTTATTGCGTGCAATTTAAGTTGCGGTTACTCGTGTGGGAGTATTGTCCGTTTTGCGGCTGCAACTAATGATCTGTGCATTAAAGCCAGCGTTTCCGCGATCGTTCGAAAAGTATTTATCAGAGTCATCGTAGATCGTTCCGCTTGTTCTGTACGTTTCGGTTTGCATTAGAGGTTCGTGCTGTGAATGATCCTCCGGAGGATCGTTCCAAAGTATATGCTCGCACTGGAAAAGATTAATAATTTATACGTGTGCGGTTTCGAGGTGTAAAAATGACTCTTTAAAGCGATAGAATAGAATGAGTTTCGAATTTTTTGTTCCCCCTTTTACAATATGTCTCGTCCTTTATCTCTCGCTGCAAAAATAACTGTTTTGCTTTAAGACATTTTTGTTCAATGTATACATATAATGCCTTAAAAAATAAACTATCTTAACTATAAAAGACACAAAATGTCTAGTGTTTTTCATATTAAAACACTAATAAGACACTTATTTTTTCCGTGGCTTTTTCTCTTTCTATCTCTCATCCGCCCTCGTTTTCAAATACAAAGGAGTACAAATTTGCTCTTCGAATACAAAAGTTTTGATTCTGTTTTGCCAGTTTGGTCGTAAACCAAACTTTTTTTAAAGCATTCATAAACGTGTGTAAGTGTGAGTGTGCGCATGGCAAATTTGTTCGCTTTGCGAAATATCTTTACTTCCTACGTAGGCTCGTACATGAGGTAGTCAACTTGATGAACGCGAACTTTCTAATGAAGTAATAAATGGATCCAGTGATAACAATTAATTGTGTCCCGTATAAAATGGCGCTATATAAAAGAACAATCAGACATTTTTTACAGTATCAACTCGCTTACGCATTTACGCAACACCGTGCGCGCCTTATTGTTTTCATAATCCACCATTTTGTGTGAAGCATGTAAACATCTTTCGTTCGTCATGTTGTTCCAACAACGTTACAACATGCTACGATTTTTGTTTTTCACAAACACGCAAAAAAATCGAGACTCTTTTAATGACCGATGACGTCACCGACACAATCATTGTTACGTACAGTTTTCTACCGGTTTTTTCCGGTTACAAATCTGCCACTGGAATCTTTTTTTTCCTATTTTGAAATCGCGAACAAAAATAAGTCGCACCAATTGTGTATCTTGAGAACGTTGAATTTTAACATTGATAAAGGTCCCTGGCAGCAAACATGCCTCTGGACCTGAAAAGATGCCAAAATTTCGTTTCAACCACGCTTCGCATATTCACAATTAGAATGAAACGTCATTCAGCTGTCAGTTGTCTCAACGTCTTTTACACCGCGATGAACTTTGTTACTGCATTTCCTATTCTCTTTTTTTTTTCACTTTACACCAACCGTCATGTCCAGCATGAAATTTGTGTACTTGAAATATCAACGCGAACAAACTGGAAATGGCGCAGAGATGAGGGATCAATTTTTTATGAGCCAGATTTGAGTGCAAAAAATGGCGATCAGGCGATATTTCCGAGCGCATCAATTTGGCTGATGACGTCGCATAATGAGATACATAAATTTAATTCGCCGATACGACGCGATTTCAATTAATTCGAGAGACTGTTCGAGTGGCGCGTATATATCTCGGGATCGCGTGATATATTCGCCGCGGACAATTTTTTGTCCCCAACTTTTTTAATGATTGAATTTTTGCTCCCCACGACGGGCAAAAGGAGCGTCAGAAAGAGTAGAAAGGTTGAGTAGGTCGGCACTAGATAACGCGGGCGCCGCGACGAAGATTGGCAATTTTCGCGAAATTAAGCGAATTGAATCGAATTATGTCAAGTCGCGGTGACGTCAGTCCGGCTCTATAATTCGCTGAATAGACGATAAGCCATGACGCGACTTGAGGAATCGATTACACCGAAGCGAGACACATTCAAATTTGCCGCGACGTGAATTTTATTGACGCCCGCTTATCGTTTTTATCTTAAATATTTTGAGACACGAATTATAACGTCACCGAGATGAGGTGCTTCTATTTTTTTTAACTGTGAAAAGTGAATATTTAATCATCCAGAAAGATAAACACTGAAAACTATTTTTAAAAATGAAAACTAATGAAAAAAATAAATATAATGAAAAAAAAGTTCTGACTTTTGCTATTTTTTTTGTGCACATATTTTTTGTCAAACACAAACCACTGAAAGAAATATTTCACTCGCCCAGTCGGAATGTGAACAGTAGACAGTAATAATTATGCGTTATCTGTAACATTCCTTTTGATTTTTTTCTTTCATTTTTTCGTTGACAAAAATGGGTACTAACGGTTGACGCGATAACACTCAACGAATTTACACCTTCAGCTTCAATTTCAAAACTAAATACAACCTTAAATAGCCGCGTGCAACATGGCCGCGCTCGTTTTTACGCGGAAATTGCACCAATGGGTTTTTTGTAAGTGTAATGCAATTTCTGCTGAGCTCTTTATTTGGGTTAATTAAAAAATGTTTACACGGTAATTATAACGCGCGATGAAAACGCTTTTGCAGCAAGTGAGAATAATTATGGTATTCGGGACAGTCGCGCGCGCTGCCGCGTTTTTCATAAATTTTCATCTCCGCGGGCGCGTTCGGCGTGTGTCCTTTTCTCGCCCCCTCACGAGAGTGCAATAATTATTATAATAACGAATGCTCCCGGCTTATTCGTAATCCGCCCAAGTGCCTGATGCATTTCGCCGTGCGATGAATTTTTTTCCTCTCGCGTTCAATTTTATTTTCAAATGAACCGGGGCTATCAAATAAACTCCAACTTTGTTCAGAAAAACAATATCATTTCGAGCATATTTTTATAATTCTCTCATAGAACTGACATGATAAAAAACTACGACTCTATTCCTTTCATCGTGAAATAAAGAAAGAAAAACTTTGCTCGCGCACAAATACATCTTTTCCGAAGTCGCCTCATTTTCTCCGGTTACAATTTCACCCGACATGGAAATCTTTTGAAAAAAATATATGCAAATGGCTCAATAATCGTAGCGGCGAAAAAAGAATGCGGTTGCGTGCGAGATTTTGTGACGCATCGCGGTGTTGCTTAATATTCGTGCAAATGCCTTCGTTTTCATGCAAATCGCCATAACAAGAGACATGGCTCTTTATCCCGGATCCGTGCATTGTCTGATGGGCGTAAAAAGAAACAAAAAAATGAGCGCGTGCGAATCCGCCAGCATCTTCGATTCGCGTTGTCGACCGCACGCGTTGCGTCATGTCCTCGTTTTGTGACAAACCGCAATGCTGTGTGCATTACAAAAATTGTGACGTGCACTTTCTTTCTGGCTTAAAAGAAAACAACAAAATAAAGAATAAAGAAACAACTGCGCAACGTTTTCTTTGTACCGACTCTACAGATTTGCGAAATTGCTTACAAGTTTAATTCGGCTTTTGTTCGCTTTAACGCGCAATTCGTTTGTTTGTGGTGCTTCGTTTTTACCACGCAAAGGATCTCGCAGGATCAGAAAGACTTGCACGCAATCTTTTTTTCCGAACGTAACGTTATTGGAATTTAAATTAAAAAAAAACTGAGAGAAACACTTTGCGAGCATCGAAAATGAAAGAAATAGAAAAAAAATGATTTTACAGATGTAAATTACGTAAGTTAAACTATATATTTTTGTGCGATGTAAGTTGCACCGAGATAAACATTTCAGCAGAGAGGATAAATCAGGGGATTTATAAATTTTTTTTATAAAAGATATATGATTGGCCGTAAATACTATTTTTACGATAATATTTATAAGCGTACACACAATATAATCTCACGAAATGCTGCGGCATGTTTTATTGTGACATCATCCCGGAGCTCTCTTTTCTACTTCAATTTTTGCGCAAGCGAATTTTCGAAGTGCGATAAAAATGATTTTATTCGCTCTGTAAATATCTAGAACAGGCGAATCCGTAGGTGGTTTATATATATGTTAAACCGCGTCGTGCACCAAGCAATATTGTTAGTGAAAGTATTATAAAAATGTATATGTTTCACTCAGTTAGTGGGAATCAAGCGTAAAGCCCAGACAGTATAACGAAACGGCGTGCAATAAGAGCGAGGATAATTATTTTCAGTCGTGGCTTACAAACTCCACGACAAAAATGATTTCAGATCAATTGCTTTCAAATTGAAGAACAAAATTGGAATCCCGTTTCCGATTCCTGGGGAACCATAAATTTTGTCCTGTGTACCAGTTTCTTTTCCATATTTTTTCTCTATGTTTATTTTGTACATATCAGTTTTGCGTGGCGCCGTGGTGTATATGCTTAACAAAAAGACAGTGAATATGCATGAGAGCAATCTAAAGCGCCAAATTAGGTAAGCGCGAATGCATTGAAAACTGAATGAGACTGCCATTTGGACGATAAGTAGCCGTTTCAATGAGCATCAGTCGTGCCAGACAAATTTTATCTCGAGCGATACTTTCTTATGAATTGCAGCAATTGCCGCCGAACACGGCATTGCGCGCGACAAATGAACCAGAAAATTATTGCCCCGGCTTTCCGAATTTACGATTTCATAAAATCCCGTCAAGCTCCTGATGGGACAATAAAAAGCGATCCGGAGTACAAAAGGAAATAATAAAAAGAGAGCGCCTCGCTCCGGAGCGGGCGCTTTTATATTTATCCGACAATTCGATGTTAGCAAATGAAATTCGCGAAATCGGCGCCCACGGAAGATGAAATTTAGCGCGCGATTCCAACCGGCGGGATACGCGTATTTCCATTTAAAATGGACATTAATTCAGTATACATAATTATATCTTTTTGAAATTCGGCAGTCGCCGGACACGGTGCGCGCGATGAAATTCAATCAACTGTTGATGTCGATGGCGAAATGAAAAAGCATATAGGTGCATGTCGCGCGGCAGGATGTTATTGACCGACACCGAGGGTCGACCCTCGGTGTTGGCCCGAATGTCCAATATCGCATTTTAATGCAGTTACAGTCGAGGCGTCTCTCTTTTTCGGACCCGAAGCTGCGCGCGTTACTGTGCATTATTGCACGGTTGCATGCATGGATTCGAATGCATGCAACAAGGCACGCAACTGCGCCCCGATGCTCGCACCAAGATCCGCACCAACGTATTAGCAATGGATCTATCATTTCGTATTTGATTCACTGCCACTGTCGAGCGGTTCATTCAGAAGGGGTTTAGCCGAATCTATTACCCTCTGGGGTAGAATGTTCATATCAGTGTATTATCTTTTAGTTAGGGGTGTATTCAATTCTAATGAATCGAAATTTCTACCACAAAAGTTTTATAGCCTTTTTAACAGTTTTATTCAACCTTCTGATTAATCCAACTTTTGCTTCTTATTTTCGCAATTTTCAATGTTTATTAATTCAAAAAGTATTTTTTTAAAATACTTTTGTAATACTATAAAAATACTATTTTTTATAAATATCATTCGATAAAATATGCATTTACATTTGGAATTTTTCGATACAAGTTTTAAGAAAAAATAATAATTTTAAAGAAGTCGAAAAATGATGGGTTTATCAAAATCTTGAACATTTTCAAAACTGATACCTCAGTATAAAAAGATTATCCTATTCTCTTACGAATTCTTTAGAAATTTTATTCATAAACAAAAAAAGACTACAGTTCTGAATAAATCAGCTCATCTCGCATTTCCACAATATTTCATTGAGTTTTCAGGAATTTGTGCAAAAATAATTTCAGCAATTGAATTGAAACAGGTGATATTCGGATTTGTCGGGACCCGAGGGATATTGGGCGCATAAATGGTCGCACTGTTCTCTCGGCATTACGAAGAAGCGACTTGCGTTGAATGTGTCGGAGCAGTAAATGCACTGATTAAGTCAGCCTGACGTTGAATAGACGTCAGCTTAGACCAACACGGACGGACGTCAAATTGCCGCCACGCTTAGATGATTCGGTTGTCAAATAAACGTCGCGGTTAGAACATTCAGATGCTCGGATTATTACTTCAACCCCGTCGAGACAGCGTAATTCAATGAAACGTTTGCCATTCATGCCACTGCCTCTGTCGATTTTCTAGACTAATTATATTCACTACAAGATACTGTGTTATTCGAAGCCAATTTTCTTAAATCTCGAACTACAAAGAACAAAATTTTTTTTAAATATCATTTGTTTTTTTTATATATATTTTTTCTATCAATATTTTTTTGTAACTTTTTAAATTCATATTTATTGTTTTAGACAAATTACATAGTAGACAATTGATGCAATTATTCAATACAATCAAAAGCTTGAGTGAAATTGAATAAGAGAAGCTTTGAGAGGAAAGATTTTCTGGAAAAAAATTTTCTTAAACGTCCAATTGCCATGGGTGCGTGACTTCTGAACCTCGCTTGAGTCACTCATTAAGTGATACTAATGTGGCTGCTTGAAAAAGCCGTTGGGTCAAGCCGCGGTCAAGATACCATCAGCACTTCTGCGAAAGCAACACTACTCTTGACATAATCGCGAAAAAATTTTAATCATCAAGGTGGATTTTTGAAAATCATAAGAGATAACAAATCATAACTTCGGTCTCCACCCTACACTGAATAAAGACCACTTTGAATCAAGTATATTTAACTTGAATTAAGAAGTAAATATCCTCACATACATTTAAGAATATATATTCTTCATTCCAGTCAAAATAAGTTGACAAAAGTGATTTTCTCAAGTATATTATATACTTGATGTCAATGTTATATTTTTTTTCAGTGTAGGGTTAAATTCCGATAGCTATGTCAGGGCTTCTAAAAAGGTTTAAAAAAGTTTCACTACATTATTTATTTTTTTAATATATATTTTGATACTTTAAAAAATAATTATTTCTACGTTCAAGAAATTTATCTTTGCTTCCATAATCAACTTCTTGGTCTGAAAATTATATTGTCGTATTACCCCTTCCTCAAATCTCCAATGTTGTAAAAACGATAATAAATCAAATCGGAGTTCTTCTTTCGATAAATGACCAAATAATGAGGTTAGACTCTGGAAGACGACATGATACACAAGACATCCTCAACTGTAAACATCCAGTCGCCTGAGCTCGTAATTATTTCGCAACGTAATCCGATTTGTCCGCCCTGGAAACTTCGTTTCTAATACACATGGCAAATTAATCCACGTTCCAAGAGGCGCCCGAATTAAATCTCAAGCGACCAATTTCAATTTTCGTTTCTGTTCGAACATGTGATACTGCGCGACGCGACCGAGCCATATGCACCCTTTCTCATGAATTGTTTCCATTTTTGTCGTCATGTCTGCAGGAAATGAGATGTTTTCGAGCAAAATTAATTTTAGTTCAACACATGCACCCAAGGCTCGGGCTCTTCCCATGTGGAAATGTTCAGTTGGATCTATGTCAGTTTGATGTCGGTCAAAGTAGAACGTTTGACGAATTTATTAAGGTTGTTCCAACGTAACAAAAATACTTTGTTTTTGAGATAGTTTATCGACGTTAAATCATTGTTAGATACTAGCTCTTCATCAAAATTCGGATTGCGGTAAAAAAATTGTGATTGGCCCGACGTCGCTATCCAACTCAAATTCATAAGAATTTTTACCGACGTTGAATTTACGTCATACTGACGACGTTTATTGGCGTCGGTAAAATGCGACGAGCCGACCCCAGCTATACAATAGTACCAACGTATGTACTTCGTTGGTTACCGACGTCTGCGAAGCCAACGTCGTTTCAACGTTGGAACAACTATAGCGTTGGAAATTTCTGCATTTTGTCACGTCGTGCATTCACATTGAAATTTAACTCTTGCACAGTGGGCGCCCCGACATTAACATGCAAAGTGCAATTGTTGAAATATTTTAGTTTAATTAAATCTATGACTTTTCAAAATTGTACAATCTTACCAAAACTGACCTCAACGACCAAAGCAGGTTTTGATTGAAATTTTTGTTATGTTTCAGGTATAACCGTGTTGATGAAAACGAAGCCGGATTCGTGACCGGTGAGTTTCAAACCAATTCTCCATATTTGAACCAAACAAATAGAAAAACATAGCAAACAAATAACAAACCTGGTATTTATCGTCATTCAAGGGAAATTCAATTTATCTCGCTGAAATGTAGCATAAAACGTAATTAAGCCGCATTTACATCGCACACAACGGAATTGAAATTTTACAGTTATACATCAAAGAAGCCCTTAATTAAATTTTCACAACGACTCTCGTATCGAAGTTGCCTGCGGTTCGGATATTCCGTTGAAGATTTTGAACTTTGCAAAACGAGAACTTTACAGAACACACGGGCGCTTGGATTCGAGCGCGCAAATTTTCGGCGATATATACAACGCAACTGGTTGATAATTGCGTGGGACACAAACAATTAAAATTTTCATGCAACACGATCGGGCGAATTTAATGCAACACGCAGTTTAGACTTTAATCGTTGAATTCTGTTCAAACGAAGCGATGGTGTTTGTCGGCGATACTCACGTCCCATCGCAATCTCCCTAAGCTTTGTTTCAAAACCACTTTTGCATTATATATAATTCGTTTAATTAAATTAACGTTCAAAATTTTTCGCAAAATAATATAATTTTCCGAAACGAACCGCACACCATCTGTTTTAACGATCTCGTCGCGAGATTTGATATTAGATTTCGCGTCACATTTCTCACGAGATCTGATTCCATGTAACACAGAAAACGTTGCCATGAAACCACATGACCTGCAAATTCAAAAGCCCAGAGGTCAAAACATTATTTTCAATTTTTTTTGTTTTTAATCAGTCGACAAAAATCTCACATAATTTATTACAAAAAATAACAAAAATCGACCTAATACTTTTGTTATAAAAAATTAGTTTTCTCCCTTTTTTTTATAGTTATAATTTTCCCTAAGTTTGAATGAATTTTTAGAAAATTGAAATTGTTCAACAATTTTATCATCTCAATTCACCAGGACATTGCAAGTTTCTTAAGATATTTCGCCAAAACGATATACATAGTGGAGAGAGCGTTGGTGCAAATTTTCCGCTGGAGATTGCAAATAGAAACGACAAACAATTGACGAAGCAGTCGCGTAAGCAGATTGTTGAGGCAACTTTGGCGCTAATCGCATAACGAATATTGGTGCGATAAATTTGCACTGCCGAGCGCGGCAATATCTAAATGGGCAGCGCGACGCTCGGCCTTATCTATTTTAAGTTGTGATAGGGCTTCATTTGTCACGCGCTAGCACCGAATGTTCGGCTGGTTTGTTTAAAGTCGGGACCCCCGCCGCGCTCTTTTCCGTCATAAATCGTCTCGCGTTTTTCATGGAAATGTGCGTCCCTGCGCTTTTTACACCTTTTGGCACGATTGTATCGCGCACTTCTGCGCGCAACTCACCCCTGCGGGATTTCATCCCGAGATTACAACAGGACATAAATGTCCGTTAAATATTATAAACGAGCGCTCGTTTGAATGTTGTGTTGTGCACCGCAATCGCCCGGGCGCGTTGTTAAAATTAACGTACATCGCACCAAAAGTGCACGTGCAGATTATTTCCCGATTCTTAGACTCGTTTCGTGCCAGGTACTAATCGCTGAAATGTGTTTTCAGCTTATTGCATTTCCAGTTGGCTTTTTTTCCCCTCTTCCACGAAGAGCGCATTATGGAACTAAATAACCGGTGGACGTTTTTGTTTTGTTTTTCTTTTTGTTTTATTCTACTGCTCATTTTTAAAAAAACAATTTTGCAGACATCATAAAAGTGGCCCCCACACCCCCGCGGTTTATAATAAATTCTGTGTGTTTAACTAAAATGATTTTCGCGTTTCGTTAGATTGTGTTGTACACACAATAAACTTGAAAAATCATTTTAGCTCATTGTTTTACGTTTTTCACTCAACAGCGTTACTTTGCTTGTTGTCAATACATTTCCCAATAATTTCAACGGGAAACACTTTTTTGTTTTAAAAATAAATTCTTCCACGCTCGAGACAAAATTGTCAAACAAATTCCGTAATAACGCAAAATGGAAAAGTTTTATCATGCGAATTCCATTTCTCAGGGACTGCCAAAAACTCAGCAGATTTCAAATACAAACTATAGAAACGTTGTTGAACTTCTTGATGAAAATTCTTGCCTCTGAGTTTTTCCAATTTCGCTAATAGTGCGCTTTTGCAATAACCGCAAACCGGAATTCGGTTTCGTTGGAATTAATTTCCAAACCCAATAAATTCAATATTGCGAATGAAAAACAAAAAAAAATACACGAAACGGAAAAGAAAAGACAAATTATATAGCCTGGCGAAACTCGCTGTAATTAAACTTGAAGAATGAATCATCTTCGTAGCCGCGGGACAAATTTCCTGACTTCCGTTAGCCTCGCAGAGGATTTGTTTGGGCCTGTAATGGTCATATAAATAAAACTTAGAAAAGACCACAATTTTCAATTAGAAAAAAAAAATTGAAAAAATTGCGAATGATTCTCGTATAAAAAACAAGAATACTAACTATACTTCTTTACATCATTGTAACTTTTCAAACAGAAAAAGTAAGAAAAAAACATCAATCATCCTCATTTTATAAATAACATCAATTTACCGTTTTGTTAATCTTTTTCAAGTTAGTAAAATGAAACGTTTTGTCAAGTGTATTATTCAAAGAACAAACTTTCTCCTTTTCATCTAAATGATTACCTTTTGATCGAATGAATTGAGATAAAAATCTTCTTCGGACGGAACGGCGATGGTAAGAGATTTTTCCTCCGAGTATTTCACATCTTTTCACCAAGCTGGAAGCATCGGGGTATGACGGTGAAAATGTATGAACGTCATAGGAGGTTTAGTTGGAGATCGGGCGCACTCGGACTACAAATTAGACGGCAGTTGCCCGGAGCGTGAGAAAATTTCACTCTGCAAATTACTGCCTTTGCTCGAGAACCGCGGTAGCGTCCTACGGGGAACCGGGATTATATCGGATACAAGGATCGTGATACACACGCCGTTGGGTGTAGAGCTCTCGGTCCGATGTCGGAGCCAAGCGGAGCTGGCCAGCGGAGCGGATAGATCGATGGTCTTGTGCAAACGAGTGTCCAGGGATTACGGTGTGCGATACTGCCACAAACAGTGGCGGCGCGCGTCCGTGATTTCCGCAAGATTCGTTTCCGTTTCGGCCAAGTCGCTATTGCGCTCCAGTGGCCCACAATTTGCGAAATATGCCAAGCGGTAAACAATTCCCCCCCGTAAACTATCGCATTGACGTGAAAACGAGGCAACGAAGTCCGATCCCCCGACCATGCGATAAACTATCCCCAGTAGAAATTTTGATCGGGTTGAATTATGAACTTGGACAGGAAACCACTGCGCCAGGCGAGGTCCTGACCAGTGATCCCGATCAGGTACTGCTGCAACATGTAACGCTTGGATTCAATATAGTTCTGAGGAAATTTCACTTAACAAATTTGACAAATAAAATTGTAATCAATTTTAATAAATATACATGTTTTATATGCAGTATGAATGAATAATAAAGTAATTACAGTGTTAATGGAGCAAATGATTTTAATTGAGCGGATGAGAATTTGTAATTCGAGTTATGTTGTTGCCGGAAAACATTTTTGTTTATACGTTTTATAAAGGTGACAGACATAATTGGTAAAACGAAATTTGATAAATTGGCACTAACAAAGGAACTAAAACGTTTATCAACAACAAAGCTTTGATGTGAGTATGACGAATTTCGATTTGGAAATCAACTAATTTGATAGAATTTTAAATTTTCATTATAATTTGGATGCAGGAGTCCACCGGTGGTGGATTCGTTATTGTGATTGATTGAACTTGAAATGAATTTTTTTTTCTGCGCAATACACAGTAAACTTGAAAGTTAATTTGAAATTAAAAAGTTGTTAGTCATTGAGATTGAAGCACTCGACCCCAAACTTGTTATAACAAGTCATAGTTATAACTCCGGGTTAGAACATTTGTTTGATAACTCCACCTACTTATTGGAGATTTTTTTCATTATTCAAATTATAAAATGATCGATAAGTAACAAAAAAGTTTTCAATTTGTAACTAACAACAAATAAGCATGACCTAAAATGAATTATGAAGTATTAATTGGCACTTGATTGGTAAAGTTTCCCACACAGACAAAAATATAGTTCAAAATATATTTTACATATATTTTATATACTTAAAATATATTCGTATATATTCTACGTATATCTAATTTATAAATTATTTATAAAGCGGCAATAACTTATATAAATTTAATATAAAATAAATATAAATTTTATCGAAAAAATATACAATATTTATATAATAAATGTTATAATAATGAATAATCAATTTATTTGTACACTCACTTTATTTTATAATAAAATTTAATTTAAAATTCTAATAAAGTTTATTTAATTTAATTAACATTTAATGAATTGATTAAATTTTTTTCTCTAAGTGGTAGCCTCGTCAAATCCAATCTTTTACATGTATTATACATATGACATGTATATAATAAACCTTTTGAAAAATTTTTAAGAGTATAATAAATTCCAAAATTTAAAAAGTTCTCAACAGAGGCATTAATTTTTCTTATTCATGTTAAAATTTATATGCTTTATTTACAGTTATGATCTAAAATAAAATAAATCATTTTAATTTAAGTCAAAAGTACGGTAGATCTTGAAATCAGATTGTTTTATTAAATATACACAAAATGTTAGAATGAACTCCGTTTGAGATATAATGTTTCTTAATTTCAGACGTCTGTCAGAGGAGATCTTTTGCAATTTATAAGTACCTGATCACAGTATCCAGCCAAGGTCTTATCCGGTTTTGATCTGGAAAACTGAAATCAGTTTTCCATGGCTTTATCGGGCGGTGTAGACGTCCAAGTCAAACTTCTACTAGAGATTGCGCTTAACTGCGGATGATGAATTTGTAGTGGATTTAAAAATGTGGACCTCCTCGTGAACGCTATTATGAACGCCATTATCTCCGTTTCTGAATCGGCCTCGAAAAAACGCGAGAAGCGTGATCGCGCGAAAACTTTATCGCACGCGCGCGAGCAATAACGCATTTTTCATTCAGCCGGCCTTCCATCGACTTCCATTGTCTTCGCGGCTATTCTCCCTTGCAATTAAAACGCCCGGGGAGGTATCGCCACGCATTCCACGTGAACCCGGATGAAGGAGGCGTAAAAGTCCGCAGAACTGGAGAAGTTGACGGGACGGTTGGGAAGACGCTTTCGCTCCGAGGCAGCTCGTTCCGTTTGGTTGCTCGATTTATTCGATAAATAACCGGAGAATTGGATCTAAATTGAGAGTAGGGAAAAAAACGTGATTAAAAGTTCGGAAAAGATAGCTCGAGATAGCGACGTATTTACAGGACGAGGAAAAATTTATATCTGATCTGATCTGGCTGGTCTGATCAGTGTGCGATTGGAGGCAAGATAGAGCCATTGAATGCGAGCTACAAAAATCCGAATTGTTCCGAGGTATTGAACGGATCCGGCCGTGTAGTGTAAGAAGGTCTAATTAGCTGTAACCTTTATCTAGACAAGCGGCCTGATCAGGCTTCGATACCAACTTATCAAATTTCTTTTAACCCAATTAATTTTATAAAATCTAATCTCTAAGTTTAATCGAATCCCTGGGGACAATTTTTTCCCCGCCTCTCTCATTCTCAGACCCAGATAAACTGGAAATCCATCTAATCTGCAACTCAGCAGACTGGAAATGTCTCGCAGATGAGAATCTAGCTCCAGTTCCGGCGAATTTGTGTGCCCTCAATTAGGTTCTTGATTCATTAACTAATCATGCCCGGCGACAAGTTTCAACCGGTCGTAGAATCGAAATTTCATTGGTCACAAAAACCATTTTTCTTCGCTGCAAAAAGATGGTTTTCAATTTTACTATGCATTTGTAGATTTTAAATTAGTGTGCAATAATTTATCACTTTGGTATATTACAGTCTATTGCATTTCAACTATCAAGTATTTCAGAAAAACAAATGAGAATCGAAATCAAAAGTCACACTCGCACTAAATTGGAATTTCGTTTCTGTCTGCTGTACGCTAATTTTGATTCTTTTCTATCCGTCTACTCTCCTCCCTGACAAAACCTGAGTCTGATTCGTGGAAAATTTCGGGATTGTCTCCGTGAATTTCGCGCGACCGCGAAAAAGCACAAAAAGTAGCCGAGGAGAAAATGCCCTCGACCGTTTCCTCTGTCACGGGATCTCCGGAAGAACGATATCTCGTCGACGTAACGTGCAGAACGAGATTAATGGAGGACAAGCGAGGGCAATGGCAGACCAATTCCATCGTCTGTGTCCCCGGGATGGATGGCCCTGGGAATTTCGTTCAGTTCGGTAGAATCAAAAATTGGACATTTTTAACGCGAAACGTTCGCTTAGCGATAAAAAATGACACGTCAAATTGACGAGCGATACAAATAACGTTTGATAGAACAAAAAAGGGTCACCTGCTCTCGGGGTCGGTACTTAATTTCACATCTTGATAGTTCTTTGTTTTTTTTGCGTCGGGGTTGAGATGCGAAAAATTTTTTTTCATTCGTTGGAAAATGGGATTGCGTGATAGGCAGGATAGCATTGACCGTTTCTTAATTTGCGTCAGAAGCTAAGACGATTTGAAAACGGCGATGCTTTTCAGTGTGCCAGGGATGATACTGCTGATACTCGAGTGCACATACAGAAAAGCAGAGATCTCGTTTCACATGACGGTCTGTGCGCTTCTTATTCCCGGATATTGTGTATCCAGGACCAGGCGACTTGGCTGCCAACGAAAGCAATAATGGATAATGCTCGTCGTCCGCGAAAGCTTTAATCCCAGCTCGTTATCAGGGTATACCCTGAAAAGAGCCCGATGCGAAGGTGTACGTTACAATTGCGAAGGGAGATATTGCCACAAATATTTACCCGGAACTGACAATCGCATTACAGCGGACCGTCTATTCGATTATAGCATCGGTTCATTTATTAATTAAAATTTCACCCGCTTCATTGTTCTTAGGATAATTGAAAAACCAAATCTAGTTTGAATGAAGATATGAATGAATTCAACAGACACGGTGAAATTAATATTTTTGAAAACAATAATGTTTTTGTTATTATTTTTTTAAATATTCCAAAATGTTTTCCTACAATATTTCCTTATCAATATGGAAATTGAGAATGTCCAAAAAGTGGCAAGAAAAAATGTTTGTTTGAAACATTACCTTTTTTGCAACGATATGAAATCATAATTTTCATGTTATAGTTTAGTTCACGTTTCGTCCCTCGGTGCGAGATCTTGTCAGAAATCTACAATAAATTATAATCTAACATTTTAGACAACATAGAGGATAATCAACTTTAATTAACGTAGTTCAAAAAACTGGGAGACGAAAAAACGGAATTTTCATGATGACAAAAAAGAAAGTTTATGAGAGGTATTTGGCGTTTCTTTTAATCAGCTCGTAAAGCGGAGGATTATCGACAGTGCCCATCGCCGAATCGCAAACACTCAGCACGTACATTCTCGTTAAGTTCGTTTGATAAAGATATCAAAGGGTCCGGGTCTCTGAGACGAGCATCAATATGTATAATCGTATTAATAAATCCGAGATGTATCGCTGCCCTCCGATCGGTACCTGCGAGTGCATGCCACAATAACGAGCTTAAACGTCCTGGAAATGTAATTTCGATCGAATTTTGAGATTCACACGTTTTCTTCTCTCCTGATGGGAGCCCCACGAGAAAGGGGATAATAAAAATAATTGTTCCCGGGCGTCGCTTTTGAAAAGAAGGCGAAATGGAATGAGGCACTTGGAAATGATGGGCGCAATCGATTAACATTTATCAGTCAAGCTGTCCGTTAGACTCGCGCGCCCTCTGCCATAACGTTTATCATGGCGCCCATTTCTTTCGCTTCCTTCGACTTTTCCTGGCCGCCCATCGTATTTCGCGTTATCTCGAGCGTTGATGACCCTCTAACCACGTTACAAACCGACTTGGCGAACCCGAACGCCCCCGCCCGGGTTGCCCCTGGTAACCACGCGAGCTCACCAGGGATCATCTCGTGATCGCAGTTCCATCGAAAGCGCGAGCAAGCCGAATCGCAAACGACAGACTTTTACTGTCGCCTCTCCCATACACTTATGCATAATTTCAAATATCCCCGATATAGTTTTCCTTCTCAACTTTCTTTGATCCGGCTTTATGCCGGTCGTTACGTCGAATAACTAAATCGCACGGTTAATGTTGAGAATTCATATTGATTGTTATGACACGGGTTGGAGGAGAAAAAAAATTCGATCTCGAAAGCGCACAATTCGACTTGAGATATGTCGATGACACCATTTTCAGGGTCCCTCTTTTTTTACCTCGCTCCGGGCTCTCAATTTCTTTTTCTGTTCCTTGTTTCGCTTTGGTTTTCAATTCGAAAGTTTCTCTCGGGGGGTTATATAAAATGTCACTCGCTGCAACGGGTAACACAATGAAAAATATTTCTATGACATGTCTAAGATAATACACTTCAAGAGGTCATATTCTAAATCAAGGATCGTGCACGACATGCAAAACGTGCCCCATCAAGCGCAGATTCTCGCAGCACTTTCATCGACTGCGATTTTATTAGTAATGTCATAATCTGCATTTCATATTATATTCACAGCGCTCGAGTGCTATTTTCATATCGCCTCTCGGTTCATTCGTGCGATTGAAATAGATCTTCGAACATGCTCCCATATTTCTGTACAGTTTTAAAGGATAATAATTGTCCCCTGTGTTCTCTCACTCTGATTTGTCGTTCTGTAACGGAAAAAGAAAATCTTTTGCTCGTCATGAGAGCTAGGTGTTAATGAAACACGTTTCCTTCTCACGATTCTCGACTGTACAAGATTTTTCAGCCTGGCAACAATAAGACACAGTTTGTTCTGGACAAACACACTTGCGCGGCCTGAAATCAATATTTATTTGATAGGAGGCAAAGAGAAGACAAAAAAACCGTACACTTCAGGCTTCAGAGATGTTCTGGCTCTTTCTCCAACAACATCGTGTACAAACAACGCACACGCTCAAATTCAAATCAGTGTTGACAGACAGCTTGTTTGCCCGCATACTTTTTGCTCGATCAAATTTGTAAGAAAAATTTCAACGCCGATACTCTCTGTCAAGATTTTAAATCATTCACAAAGTCTGATTCATGATTTCTTTTGCTTGCACACTTTTTTTTCTTCTTTTTTTTTCAAATCAACGGCTCACAAATGAACCTCTAGTGTTCATTATTGGGAGACAATTTTTCCACATAATACAAATCATGAATAACCTCGTCGTACAAAACTCGTGTCGATTTTTTAGACACTTGTTTGTGCACGTACATAAATTTGAATTCACTTTTTTTGTTCTTTATATTTCCGTCGTATCGACCATCAGGCCATTTTGGCATCGCGCGTCGAACTCTAAATCGATCCCGCAGAACGAGTCAACCGTTCTCTTGGCTACAAGAGGCACTGGTTATAACAAGGTTGTACGTATTAATGAACCCCACCTGCGACATGGGGAGACCAAAACGGTTCAAAATACACGCCCCCGCTCATACGACAGGCTTTCGTCAACGTACGAGCAAAAAAACCTCATCCTCTCCTCGGCGTCGTTCTATAGATAAAGTCTTTAATGAACATTTCCTGTCAATGGCTACGGTTCAACAAAAATGAACAAGCCATTTTAATTGCAATTCAGAAAGAGGAAAAAAAATGTCATTCTAATTTTGCAAACCTAAATATATATTTTCACCAAACGGATGATTTCATTACGATTCAAATGGCAAATATAAAATGTCGATTCATTGATCGCTTCACTGGAAAGAAACTGGTTTTCAATAAATAATTTCAATTGATTTATTCATCTTTGAACTCGGTACAACTTTTGATTAAATTATCCAGTATTCATTTGATCATTATTACTGCTAATCATTTCGTGTAATTTCAATTTGTTTTATGTTATTTTATTTTGTTTCGTGTTAAATTTAATTCAAATTCAAATTGATTTGATTTTATTTGATTCATGTCTTTTTTCTTATTCCAATTGAGCCGTCATCATAAATAATGAGGCATAACATGGACATCAGCAATGACACAGCAAGTAACTATTTAATTTGAACAAAAGAATGAATTAACCTTGAACAATAAACAGAACTCGGCAATATGCGCGAGGGCGGGAAGTAAGAAAAGTTCCATTAGCCAGGCCCTCTCGACGTGGACGGCACCTTTTAGCACTCGCCAAAAACCCCGGCAGCAGCCCGTCGACCGAAAATAAAACGAGGAACTTCGCTCGACAAACTTTTATAATGCCTCTCTTCCAGCGAAATGTCGTCCAGCTCATTGCGGGGTGTCGAGTGCGTCTAACAAAGAGCGCCGGTTACACACCTGGAATGCCTCGTGAATTGCAATGAAAAATCTTCTTCAACTTGATTTTCTTCATAATTTTCATTCATTTTCATTTTCTTTCAAAACTGTCAACAATCTAATTTTACTGTTTTATGTCTTAAATTTATTATTATTATTGTTTTTATTATTACTGCTATTTTGAAGTATCAAGTTTTGTTTAACTTTTTTGTTTGATTCATTTTTTTAATTCAAACCCCGTGTAAGAGAGAGAGAAGGAAATCGACAGTAAAAGTTATTTAACGCAGCGGATTTAAATTTTAATAAAAAGACATAAGACGGTCGATGTTTAAAGAGCGGCTAAACGTAATAATCTTGGCGGCGGTATCGCGGTGGTCGCGAGATTAACTGGGTCGTTAAAAAGACTCATTTCGCGTAGCGTCGCTGTAAAAGCGAAACAGAGAAAAACAGAGGCAGAGAGCGGAGTTACAAAATTCTCATCGCCTTTACGGCCGGGCGTTACGGCGCGACATCCACCAATATTAGAAAACGCTCGACAAACATCATGCACGAACATTTTACTATTCAATAGCGAAACAACGAGTCCCAATTTTGCTTTTATTGAAAATTTTATTCCGCGTCGTGTGTCCATCCAGGGTGAAATATTTGGATCTAAATGTGAAATAATGACCGCCAAAAAAGAAACTAAAATTGGTTGCAATAAAAAGGAAGAACAAACGATAAGAATAAAATCCCAAGGCGAGAGCGACACGAATTTCAAAAATAAACATCCCCAGAAAATGGGTTAATTCTCGTTCGGTTTATTGGCGAGCAAAATAAATCGCGGAAAATGTGCCGGGAAATGTGTCTTTTACGATATTATTTGTTCCAATTTATTGCTAAAATAAATAACACTTGCGAAGAAATGAGGTGAGTCGAAGTTGTCAGAGCAAATAGCGAAACTGGAGCGGCGCTCTTGGGTAACGTAATTTAGCGTCTTGGAGAGTGAGAGAGGCGAGAGAAACGAAGAACACGGTATTGATGCGATTACGCGTGACGCAGCTGCACGCGCGTGCGTTGCGCGTGCACGGAAAATAGAGTCCCGATCAATCTGGCCGGGCCCTGACGGTAATTGTTTCGTCAATGCCAAGTGGCGTCGGATACTGCAACTTGAATCATCTACCTTGTTAGCATCGATAGAGAGACGTGCCCGACAGGCTCTATGTCTTGTCTGTGTACACTTTCGTTTGGTACGTTGTTCGCCGACGACGAAGCTCCTTCCCCCGTAATGGAAAGAAAGTAAAGAGGGACAAGTGCACGGCATCTCTGCCAAAAGAAAAGCACTGGAACGAGCGAGAGCCTTTGTTACGTAGCGCATAAAGGTGTAGACGCCGGATAGGTGACAGCCCAGGTGGATGCTAACGATATGTACACAAAAACAAACGAGAATCCGTCGCGCGGTCGAGCCAAAAGACTCCGCCATCAGAGATGGAAAGGAGTCGACGCGCAACAGGACGCGGGGAGACGAAACGCACCAAGATTAAAAGGAAAAAGATACCCCGGATTGAAATCTCAGCCCAGACTCCGGGGAAAAAGGAGGCGCCGCCTTGTGGGAAATAAGTCCGCATTGTGAAGCTACTGCTTCTTTTCTCATCGACGTGCTGCGATTTCTTAAATAAACACCTAATAGTTGAGATTCATATTAGAAAGTAATGAATCATCTTGATAAGAAATGACGTGGGAGATGTAGGATGAGTGAAGAGGGAGAAAAAAAACAAATTTATCGTTATAAGAGTGGGGGGAATCTCCCTCCCCTAGATCGCTCAATAGAATATCAGTCTCCCCACGGAGCATCAATCAACCATACACGACACTACAAATCGCAACAGCATAACTCAAAACTAACAATTCACGAACTGTCGCGCGCACAAACCTACTAAATAATACCATAAATTTGACATAACTGCCTAAATTATTTTCCTCCGGCGCCATTATTGAGATAATGGCAGTCTTGCTGAAATCGTGCTGTCAATCCCGCGATATAACAATAGGTTACCCAACTAAAATACAATATAATCTAACCAAAATACGTTCAGTTAAACTTTGCCAACTCTCAACTGTGAAACACACTCCATTTCCATCTTTCAACTTTAAGGTAGGGCTTTTATGCAGGAACATATGATTATGGTTTCAGGGCCCAAATATGATCAAACATTGAAATATAATTTTTTATGTTTCATGTATTCGTTGGAACTTTATTTGTCAGTATTTTTAAAGTGAAATTTATTAAAAATTAATAATAGTAAATTTTAAAAATAATGCATCATGAAAAATTGTAATTTTTTTCTAAATTTTTACTTAGACATTTTTGTAATAATTTTTTTATTAAATAATTATGTCCAGACTCAGACAAAAAATTTCATTCATCCTATTAAATATTAATTAAATTAAATAAACTTTATTCATAATTCTAATAAATTTTATTTCATTTAATTAATATTTAATAGGTTGAATGAAATTTTGTCTGTCAGTGAAGTTTTAGAAAAACAATTTCGTTATTCTCCTACTCCTAATGTTCAAAGAGATAAAATTAGATTTTACAAATTTTGTCGTATAAATTTATGATAAGAATAGAAAAATTGATTTGTGCAAGTCTCCGAAGGGACGGAAACGAAAAACAAGTTGCATATTGTTGGCTATGATAATATTTTGCTCAGGGATAAATATTTAAGCGCGAGCAAAATTATTCATGAGGGAAACATAATCTGCATTTGGTATAGAGGTTGGTGTGTGGTTTTTGCAGCGCAATACCCTGACCTCGGTCAAGCGAGCTCGTTACGTATCTTCGATTCGATTTTCAGCGCTATCTTAAAATCTGGCTCGGCGCTCGGGCCCTAACGATCCGCCGTGTCCGCGTCGATGCCTATCCGATACCATTACGCTGGCGCGAGCACAGCTCAAGTGATTCATCGACCTGGCTGCGTGAGATCTGAAAGCGGTATCGCGTTGGCGAAACAGTGCCGTCATTATGTTGCCCGTGCCAAGGACCGCGGCGTATTCCCCGTCCTTGTATCGCCTCTTCAGTTTGACGATGAATGCATCGTCGTTTTCCACCTCCGCCTTACCCAACTTATCTTCCGCTTAATCGCCGCGAGCTACGCCGGGTCGTCGGCCGAACAAGCCGCTTGCAGTTCGTCCTTTCGCGACGTCATTAATCACAAACCCTTTGTCACACTTATACTTCTCACGACAAAGTGCCCCAGTTTCCTATTTTTTGACAATCCATATAATGTATATTATTGAGGACGGTTTTCTAAGGAATCGTTTTGTATCTCTAATTTTCAAAATCTCGAGATAAAATATCACAACGCAAAATTCATCCTATGCAAATTACGCTCAGTTGATACAAATTTAAAACCCTGATAATTTTTAAATGAAAATTCATAAGATGTGATATAATAAATGGAATTTGATTTTTTAAGGGGGTTAATAAAGGTCGGTGTTCATAAAAAAACGAGTTGAGGTCCTGTTTCATGAATAATCATTAAAAGACTATAAACAAAATATATCAGGCGATTTATATAGTTGCGAAAAATCGCCCGATATATTTTATTTAGTATTTCAATTTTTATTTTTGACACAGAACCTCAATTCGTTTTTCACAAACACTGACCTTTATTCATCGCCTTAAATTACTCATTACAATTTATAAAGTTAGACACAGATTTGAAAATATTATCTTGTTTTTGCAATTTCTACTCAAAATATTCACATTTTTTTCAAGCGTTGATGAATCTTAATATAATTTATTGAATTTCATCTTAACTTTTTTCACTGTAAATCCTATGTTAAAAATGTAATAAAAAGAGCATTAACCTTAATTAAAGTCTGTAAACTGGTCTTACAGTATGAATTGTTGAGACGTGCAAAAAATATAATTAAAATGTAAATATTGCAGACACTGGAGATGATCTCGTACAGAGTTTGAAACGTTGGCTATTTTTAGCGAACTTTTTAATAAAATTCACTTTAAGAAACACAACATTTCTTCTTACTTTTTAAAGCCGTAGAAAGTAAACTTCAATAAAAATAAAACCGTTAATTAAATGATTTAATATTTTATTTCTTTTTATTAAAATAATATTTATAAAATCTTGACGTGGAGTTTTATCATTACTGAACGTTGTGATGTCGTCACACATACTATCTGGAATACAGCAGATGAATTTTGCTATAATTTTTTACAAATATTTATTTTTCTTTCCTGTTGAATACAATGTTCAAGCCAACAAAAGCAAATCCTCTTATTACAACAATGCGCTTTGATGCCAATAATTTTTTTTCCAAATAGAAGGATTTATGTAGAGTGGATTTTTTTTTATTTTTTTTTCTCCAAGTGGATGAACTGCAAGAGGGTATCATGTACAATCATCGGACATACATTCTTCGACGGAATAGCCCATTCGACTGTCGTCTATTAACCATTTTTTTGCGCAACTTCTTTTTGCAAATTTTTGCAAAGCCGCTCGCGGTGGCTTACGATATGCATCTGTTTAAGAGACTACAATATCAGATAATACCTCCACTGTGTCTACTCGAGTAGCGTATGTAGGTGCCAGCAAAACCTGATGTAATTCAACGCGAGCGCCGAAGGATAATAAAGAATCGGCGAAAAAACATTTGCGTTGCATAATGAGTACAGAATACTGATCAACTTTACCCGGTGCAACCTAATAACTTCGGTGTGGATACTGTATATAAATTCTTCAATCTTTTCAGACGTATTTTCCTCTCTCTCTCTCTCTCTCTCTCTCTCTCTCTCAGGAGAGGTGCGTATTTTTTCGCAAACTCCATTTTCGTTTATTGGCCATCTCTGATAACGAGGACGGCAAAATACTGTAGAAAAATGTGTCTCTTTTGGTCCGATAGCACACGTCGTTGGGCGTAACCCCCGCGGCAATGACGTACGGCGTTTTCTTTTTCCCGACTCATCGCGCGATAGCATACATCATTTTTCTTTCGCACGAAAAATACAACGATGCACGCGGTTTTTATTTCTGAGGAGGGGGAGAATGAGTTGATAACGCGAAATGACACAGGCGCTACCGAAAAGCGCACCTCAAAACGCGATGACGCCTGCGGTAATACGTGTACCAGCAAAATCAGGACCGATGCACGGCGCAGCTGTCGAAAGAATGCAGGGAAGGACGGACCTCCGGCGAAAGGGCGTGTGTGTATCATTCCGTAATTATTATGCCAAGTTATGAGTCGCGCATTGTAATGTGCCATTGCGTGCCAAAGCCAAAACAGGGCGTGATGGCTTGTGTTTGGAATCGTCGCACTGAATGCCAAATCATCGCCGGCACTTTGACAGCTGTCGGCTTTTCGCGAGCCGATTAGCCAAAAAGTTTTATCGACTTGAGTGCCAGCGTCTTGAGAGAAGACTCTTTGTGTTACGTGCGGGCTTCCTTCTCGTTTCCTTATAACTTGCCTCGCTTGCGTTCCCCCTTTTTTGTTCAGCCAATTTTTTATCGTACCTTTTTTCGACCTTCTTAGCACGTGCCGGGCCCCAAAAAGTCATCACCTGTTGGGACAGGTGTTGCAGCAATACGTTAGAAGACCTTAAGATTAGGACAAAAAAATGGCGCGTGTGCGCGTGGCCTGCCATTAATTTTTCTCTGATCCTCTGTTGCGAGGGAAAATACCTGGTACCTGGATTGCAGATGTCTTTTTTTATTGGACGATGGATCTCGATAATGGATTTTATTGTTTTTATTTTTATATCGTTTCGTTTTCGTTTTTATTCGTATATTTACATTTTGGTTTCAATGCAATTTTTATTTTATTTGAAATTATATTGTACAGTGTTTTTCAACTGCAGAGATGTTTTTGTCATTTTGAGTGATATGTATCATTTTATAATGAATAATAATCTTCATAAAGCCGAAAGGTGTCGGGTGGATTACGGAAACGGCATCACGTCAAAGGCACAATTTGTTTGCAGCATTTGTAAATTGTAATCCACTTCATTCTACGTTGATAAGAGTCGGCATAGACGTTTTACAAGACATATCGGATTACCATCAGCGCGCGTTATACTTCGCGTGCGAGGCACCAATGAAGCTATTCATGCACATCTTTCGACTCACGTCGCCTGATTGTTCGGCCCAAAACTTTTAATTCGACCCGATTGCTCTGAGTCTTTGATTTTCATTCAAGATCATCCGTATATACTATTTAATATATTCTTAATACACACTGCAAAATACAAGACCCGGCTGTCGTTCAACATTTTCGATTATAATCAATCAATTTACTAAAATATATGCAATATTTGTAATATATATATATATATATATTTTTTTTTTTTTGATAGAATCAAAGAACTAAATTTTGAAAAATGTTTAGTTTTTTTTTAATTATTGATATTTTTCCATGATGAATAAAGAAATTAAAATTACTGAAATATACAAAGATAATAAAGTAAATTGTTAGTAACAAAGTTATTTTGCTTTGTTCGGAAAAAAAATTGTTCGATAGTAACGTTTCGTTAATCCCTTCTTTTATTAGAATAAAACGTTTGGAGTCGGGTGTCTTTGATTCAAATGGGTATCGATTCGTGGAACGTTTCCATTAAGAGCGCATTGACTGTTAAAAGATACTTTTTTGCGAACGTCGGTCCTTTTCACCTGTTTTCGATTAGTTTCGCCACGCAAAAGAAGAAAAAGTGCGACCAAAAAGTTGCACCGATGTGTACCACTTCTTCCTTGCGGCAGATTGGATTAAGTCCAGCTTACGAGTCTGCTGCTGCCATTCCGACAATAACGCAAATGGCATAGCGGACTTTTCATCCGAGGGCTTTTAACGCATCTTTGGCGATATCCGCCAGGTGCCTAATTCCCGAAGGTGCCGAGTTGCACGATTGTTTTAATCAAAAACGAAACTCGATTGCGCCGCTGATGCACCAAAACTCGGTCGGTCTCTTGTAAACGAGCTTGCGTGCGGTCATTTATTATTTTGTTTTGTTTTGTGTTGTTTTTTTTTTTTTTTTTTTATGAAACAATGTGTTTCGCGAAAGAGGGAGCCGCGGCCTTCTTTCTTTTTTTTTCACTCGTCCATTTTTGCTGATACTAATTACGGCGGCCGAACGGGATACCACAGTTGTTAAATTATTTGCCTGCGACGCTCGACTGTATTGATGTGCCAATCACTAACTAGGTCGCTGCTATCGGGATGGATTGCAGCACGCAAGTTCTTTTTTGCTTTTTGTTTTCACAAAAAAATGTATTTTTTAATTGGCTTTTAGCTACGGCACTTTTGTAAAAACGGTAAAATGTAAATAAAATAAAAATACAGAAAAAAAAGTTTTCAATTACCACACTTATTTGTTTGAAATCTACAATTTCTTTGTCAACAATTAGACAAATTTTGCTATTATATTTTTTTGTTCCTTTTTGTTACTTTCGTTTGCAAATTCAGACAGAAAAAAACGATTTATTTTCCTTATAGCACACTTTCTTTGCTCGATATATAAATATTTATCCGTGCATAATAATGTTTCACAACTTTTTTATCCAACGACGTATGAAATATCTGTTCTCACACTCGTGAGGTTTTCCATACATAAATATGCAACGGCGATTTGTTTTATCATTACTCGAGAGGAAAACTGTAAATTACTTAGCAAATATCCGCGCCCATAATGATTGTGCGCGAAGAGGATCATTCGGTATTAAAATATGCGAGCATTGACATCGTTTTCGCGACGAGTCGGCAATCTAATCGACGCGTAGTCCGCGTGGATTTTCAAGTGGCAAGCCGGCTGCGATATTAATTGCTCGCCGAATTGTGGGCCGCGGGCGTAGGAGGACAGGTGACTATAAATTGTCGCATCGGCTGCACGGCGTATCGCCGTGCATACGGAATCGACTCACGTCCTCATTGTCTCCTTAAACGCCGAGTGTGCTGCGTGCAATTACTGCGAATTCGCGCTATTTTATCGTCATGATAATTAACGACTTGTCATCCTCGCTTTTAAGACACGTTCCTCACCTACGCAATGTTTCTTTTTTTCCTATCTCTCTCTGCCTTGTCTTTCATTTTCTTAGACTTGACATCTTGTAATCATTATTTATGATTGAAGTTTTGATTCATCCCATCATAGTGAGCATGACAAAAAATTTTCAAAAAACAAAAACCGTATGAAGGTAGACTTTCAAAGTTAATTTAAGAGTGATCAACTGTAGTGATTAACTATAAAATTGTTTCCGTTTTTTTTTTGTTTCAGAATTTTCCATACCTTGAAGGGGAATAGAAAAAACCAACATGAGAGTGAGTAATACAAAACTTTTGATGATGTTAATGCAAATCCCAACAACCGGATGAAATTAGAAACATTTGCAACAACTTTTGCATATTCAGGGAAAGACGTAACCAAAACTAAATCAAAAGGGTGCTAAACTAATAAGTTATTTACTCTCGGTTTAGCGGCGCCGAGTCATTTGCATCGCAATTGACTGATCAATAAAGCTGGCATTACAAATACCGTATACTTTTTGAGCTGTTCATTAAGCAGTGTTTCGAACGACTCATTTGCATGCAACATTATCTTCAAATTTAACTTTTCCATTTCTCGTTTAGCGTCCCTCTCTTCGGTTCCCTCCCTTCCCCCTCTTTTCAAATGCAGTAATTTATATTCAACGTAATATAACGGAGAAAAACAGCTCGCTTTTTCAGAGGCTCTTTCCGTAGAACGAAAAATTGTATACTCAAGTACAAACGCCGCGGTTACAGAAAATTACGGTTTCTTGTGCGCAAGCAACGTTATTAATAACAACATTCACAGTTGCTCGTCTATTTCGTTCGTTTGCACCTAGCGAAAATGAATTACACTCGTGCATGCCGAGTACTAACGTTTTTCGATTCTTTTACAATTAGCAATACATTTGCTTGCCTTTCTCGATTGCTTTCAAAATGCTCACCTATAAATTTAACCTCGGAGATTATAATTCAAGCAGGCAAATATTTTTTCCGGCCTTATAAAAACAATCTCCTCAAAACCAAGCCATCAAACGAACAAAAAAACTTGCAAATGGCAAGCAGCCTGTGGAGCATTATTTCATCAATATCGTGGCATATTAATAGCTTAATTGGCGTTTTTTTTTTCTTTGCTCTCGACGTTTGTACTGAAAGGGTTAAAAGCGTAACGAAGGACTTCTTTTGAGTTTGAAAATACGCAGATTACCGCGAGCGCGTACATTTAATGGGTATACCTAATGTGTGTGCGTGAGGTGCGGGCAAAAGGTGAGAGCCTGAAGCTGCATGGGCTGACGTCATGTGAGGCTTTTATTTATAACCGCGTATATGTGTTTCAAGCGCGCGTTTCACGTTGGAGCAATTGCCACTCCCACGCACGACAGGCACACGCACGGGCGTCCAACACGCGTGCAAACACACGAGATTGCATCACCGAGAGCGTCGTCGCATTACGAAACGCGGCGCTAAATCTATGGGCCGTGTCGCGCGCCATAACCCTTGATTCCTAGGTGAAAATGAGGATGTTTATGACGTGTATGGGTTTGATACAAACACGTATCCTTTCTCTCGTATCCTCCACGCTCGAAAGAGTTCTGAATTGTGCAACGCGATGTGATCGCCATCTTTTTTTTTTTTTTTAATAATATTTTTTTTTCTTTTTTTTCCATTTTTAACTTTTTTGTTCGAAGGATTAATCAATTTGTGAAAATTTTTTAGCTATAATCTCACCCTGGCATCGGTAACATTCAGCTTATCGGATTTTCAAAGGGAAATTTCTGTGCGGTTTATTTGTTCGTAAAAAATGTGTTTTCAGTGCAGTGGTTACACAACGATTTATTCACGAAGCTCGCCCTTGTTTTCAGTGCCGCTCAAATTGTATTATCGATGCTCTTGTATCTTTCATCTTGAGTCCGAACGCATACGCTATTTTATGTGACCGTAAACATACATGTTAAATATAGTTGGCCGTCAGATCAAGTATCGAATATGAAATATTCGATTTTTTTTCTTTATTTTATTATTATTATATTCGTTTTTTTGTTTACACTGAAAAATAATAAAATAAAAATTGCGCAATTCCAGCAGTCGCAAAAAGCAGGCACATTTTTTACATTCAAACGAAAATCTTTTTCTTTTTATTGCATTTTTTATCTTTCTCTTTTATTCAACAAAAATATGGTAATACGAAAAAAAATTCTGCGAGTCAATAACAAAATAATTCTCCTCGGTGGGTCGCACCGGGATCTATCACCCAGCTATCAAAACACATCATGCATCATGACACGATGAATAATTTTTATTTGAATAGGTTCGTGGCGGAAATCGATTACATTCGTGTTGTCATTTAAAAATGTGTTTTGATTTCTTACGCTACGATTGATCGATTCGTTTACAGCTATTCGCGATTTTTCAAACGTATATAATTTTTCAGGCGCATATAATTCGGTTGATTCATTTCTCCCTGTGAAAATTCAGGCGGAGTAGCGCATACGGTAGAGTGCTCTCTAAATCTGAATAAGTGAAAATTTCACTTTCTGCAAAAAAGTCAACGACTCTGGACTCATTTTGAGTCCAGAGTCCAAAATAAGTCTAGAGTCCACTTTTTTGCAAAGAGTGAAATTTTCATTCATTCAGATTTACAGAGTGGGGATTGATAAAATCATCATCACGATCTTCTGACTCAACCAAAACTTATACCCAGGTGGAAATTTTTGATCGGCGCAGTAAAGTTCCTGTATTGCCAACTAAAACGCTCGACACTGGCAGCCAATGTTGGTGCAACATTGGCATGTGACACGAAAATACCAATAAGTATTGAACTAGTAATGCGCTAAATAAACTCCGGTAATCAATCGAGAAAAGTGACAACTCAGTATTGCAACAGTACTGTCTACCAATAGTCGTTCGCCAATACTGGGCGAAGACTGTGCCGTTCATGATTGTCGGGTGAGTGAAAAAATTACCATCTGGGTATTCATGACTTTTATCATGTTCAATTTAAAAGCCATCTTACCAATTTTCCAAAATTAGCACCCCACCTATTTGTTCTGAATAACTAGCGACGAAATTAATTCATTCAATTCCGAATCAAAAATTGAATCATAAAAAGATACTAATTAATTGAAACTATAAATTCGTAATAATTAAATTCCAAAAGATCGCGATTCGCGGCGTAATTGGATTAAAATTTGTTATCTGATGGAATCAGTTCCCTATGGAACAACAAATTGAACAATACGAAAGTTAGTGTAACTCTATCAAGCTACAAGAGCTAATTGAACGAGATGATTTTTCGTTTGCGCAAACGAAATTCCATTAGTTTGTCATTATATGTTTAAACTGCGCTCTTGAACAACCGATGAAATTGACATTATCCATTTTTATTTTGTTACTGTAGTTGCTTTTACGCTTCGTTAGTTTTTAAATGATTGTTATAACAGATATGCATACAGTTGCGATGTCGCTTTACAAACCTTTTCGCGATCAATCCGCGCTTTGTACAGACAAACATTGATTCGAATTCCGCGTAAAAACCTCTGGGCCGATTGTCATTACACAAATTGGGTCGAATTTTACGTTGCATTTTATAGCTTAACTATGAACGGACGTAAAGAGGCAAAAAAAGGTCGGTAAATTTTAGTGGGAACTCTTTACGATCATTCAAGTTGTTTCTTTGGAAATAGAATAAAAATAAAAATTTTTATTCGCAATTCGTTACGTGCTGTAAAACTCTACTTTTTATTATGTTTTCAATGCAGAATAGATTGTCTGATTTTTTTCCTTTTTTCTTGAAATAAAAAGAAAAAAAAGTTTTATTTCTATTTTATAATCAACGCAACTTTGTGTGATCAATCAAACGTTCCGAGAAGATTATTATTAACGTTAAATGAATTTCAGTCGGGACTGCAAATCGCGCACAAAACCAAAAATAATGTTGAAACATGAATCATTAGGCAAATGTCATTTTCGCATACACCGCGAGCTAACAGCGACAAATTTTAACGAACGAATCAGCGTCATTTTGTTCGAGCAAATTACCTCTTTAACCCGGCGAACACGTACGTATAATTGAGACACGTTCAAAACGCATCAAAGAAAACGGTTACGCAATTCTTGGCTGATTTAGGCAACACGTGTTCAAAGCCGGAACTTAGAGCGGCTGGATTCGTATATATATATTTTTCACGATTACTCGATCCCGAGGTTCGTGCTCTTTACGCATAAATAGAATTTGCGTGCTGCAAGGGATCACGCGGACTTCAATCGGCCTGTGTTTGCATAGCTGCGTTTGAGTGCAGGCCTGCATTTTGACTGATGAAAAACGATTTCGCTTCCGCGAAACTGACGAGGTTATTTTTGCTCAACCATTCGAATAGCTCCGATCGAACGTTTGTTGAATTTAATCTGAATGAATTATTTATCCCTCGCTTTCAGAGTCGTGGATAAAAAACATTTTTCCCCCAAGCTTTCGAAATTTGCGTTTGCATTTGAAGACGAATTTCATTTCACCCTAGAAAAATACTCGAAAATTGTGATTAAAAATAAAAAAGAAACAAAATAAAATAAATAATATAAAAAATGACAATTTTGATGCAAAACTGAATTTTGTCCATTTTTTCATAAACTGACGCTCATGGTATTAGCGTTGATAAATCACGAGCGAGCGCGATTCGTCAAAAGCCGAGAGAGAGCCCGCTTCACCATATCAATTAACAACTTTATTGACAGGGAGTCCTTCACCGACAGCCAACTTATTTAGGTCAATCGTGAAATACGACGCATTTTTTTGTACATCGCACGTTCACTTTTTTTTCATGGACGGAGCCCAGAGCGCGATAAGCACATTTTTGTCGCATTTTCTATTTAATTGGATTGTCCTACGAATTCAAGCTGATTAGTTTCAATTTCGATTAGTTCTGTTTCGTCTGCTAATTCTAAATGAACGTGACTAAACTTTTCCTTTGAACTTTGAACATTTATTAAACATTGTTAATAAACCTTTAAGAGAATGAAATATACCAGAATATACATATACCAAAAATTGATTTTTCGCAAATACTAGAACTCTATGAACTGCAAACTGATGAAAGCTTTTTTGCTCTTTTTTCCAGATTCATTTATTTATTATTTGGTTCTAAAAGCGACACCGTTTTCCAATTTCGCTACAGAGTTTACTATTTGATTCATACCATGGTGAATAATGCAAACTGGCAACTACCGCTGGCATAATTAATTACCGTCAATTAATGGCCGAAGGTATGGATCTTGTGTCATCAACAACGAGTCAAGGACATTAGTCCAACAAGTACCACCGAGATGGACATCTTGCATTGTCACTGACGTCAACATTGTGTGAATTTATGCCTCGGATATTTCTTTTCTGTCACAATCGCAGATAGCAGTTATCTTATGAACACTTGATTGAGTCATTATAATTAGCCATATAACTTTTATTGTATAATTCAACAAGCCAATTATCAAGCCGCGTCTTTTATTATTCAATTACTGTCAATCAAATGGGATCATTATTTTCTCATGGAATGAAGAATATAATTTTTTTGTTAAATTGGGTGAAAGAAACAATTTGCTAAATTTGATTTACGACCGGAGAGGTGTATTTTGGAATAGAAAGAATGTGAGTTCAGTGAAGCCCGAGATTTTGCCGGGCAGAGTTATGAATAGTTCGGCTGGGAGTAAGGTTGCAAAAAGGACACGTGTATCAAATGATTGCACAGGCGCACTATTAAATGCACATTTGTTTAACATAAGGAACCAATAAAGTCCGCTGAAATAGCTCGCGTGCATTTACATACGCTCGCGCGCGCACGTGTAGGCACATCAGTGTCGCGTACGTGCACATGTGCGCAAGTTATTGGCTTGGAAACCGCGCGGGATTCGCGAAATTGCAACCGGGCTCCATCTTAAGATCTAAATTAATTTCACTTTCAAGAGAAAATGCATTGAACAAAATTACGTAAAAAAATATTATAACCTCCCTTTAATAAATTTGTGAAAAAATTTTGGGGAAAAACATTTGAAAGGACCCCGAAAAGAGGGAAAAAAATGTGAAAAATGTATGACAAAGGACTCGTTAAGTGAAAAATGATGAAAAAAGGCTTGTTGCTATCTAATTTATCGATACTACGTTTGGCGGGCGCCTTTTTTGTCCGTCTGCAATATTGTCGGAAATTTTCGGTCGAGCAAAAATTCTCGTCCGAACAATTTTGCAGACGCTATTGTGCGCGGCACGTTTTCAAGCGAAAGGGTCCATGTGAACGTAACACTCGACCCTGTTACAAAGCGGAACATTTCTGATGGTCCTCTTGTTACGATGGGCGACGAGATATGGAAATTTTTGCGGCCGAGACGTTGTCGCGAAGACGACTCATTTTTATCACCGTTGTCGTCAGTCGCCTCGCTCGAATCAGCCCCCGCTCTTCGATTGTGTCCTTTACAATGCGCGTGTCGCCTTTGCAAATGTTTCACTTATACATCCCTCCGTGATACAACCTTTGCAATTAGGCTTCCGTGTTACCCTCTTTTCTACCTTTAAAGGTAGCGCTTTAATCATCAAAAACATTTCTGTAATGAAATTTCTCTATGATAAGTTTTTTTTATTTTTTTATGTTGCTAAATTTTTTAAATTATTAAATGAAATATTTTAATAAAAAAAGAATTGAAAGAAAAAATATTTTTATTAAAAAAAAGGGTGTTGAAAAACAAAAATAGAAGAAATATAAATTACATTAACAGAAATTTTTGATGAGACTCAATTTAAAATTCGACTATTAATTTGCACTTAATTGTTGCAGAACAATAATATATTTTAATTACAATTACAATTATAGAATTTTTAATATTGTCATCACCTGACCTAATTGGGTTTGAATCGGAAAAACTGAAATCATTTTCTCATGGCACAGCCCGATCAGACCTATATTGGCTGACGTGAAGTCCATATCACTGATGAAAAATGTTGCTATTAAAATTTATTCATCATTGTGTCAAATTGACGATTGTTAGGTTTATAGGAAGACCAGTAAAAAAAAGAATATTTTTCTCATCGCGGATTGCCCATAAATAGTTCCACGACGATTCATCAAGCAAAAAATTTTAAAGCGCCTTTCTGCCCGCGCCGCGTGACAACGTTATTTTCACAGCGCCCGGCCGTCTTCGAACGGAAACCCCGCATTACGTTTCTTCTAGCGCACACAAGTAGAGCCATTCATTTATCACATTACAAGCCGGTCCTTTCTCTCGCTGTACGGCCCCCTGGGAATATTTTCGTAGTCCGCTAGCATCGCCACCAGCAGCTTTAAATCGCTCCACCTCGCGGGGCAACTTTCTGCGAGTGACTCTAATAAACCTAACAGAATTATTCCGACGCGACGAGAAAGCCTGTGGCGCGAGCGCGACCTTTTCGCAGAATCAATATCATCCATCGATTCAGATTTTTCATTCAAATTTTTATTCCTTCTTTTGAATTAATGTTATCATCTTTCTTATAACCTGTAGACTTAATAAGCCGGTTGGTTTTACATGACATTTACGAGTTTCTTGTAACACCGATCCCAGGGCTTTGAATCACAAATTACAAGGCGCGCTTTTTTCACGAATCCAAACAGAAACTCCTCTCGGATCAGACATGGGTTGCATATTCAGTGAAACTTTTTTCTCCCCCTAAGTATTATGATTCGATCCAACGTAATACACTATTCGCGCCAATAAAACATCAATTGCCGTAGCTCGCAGCGAAATGATCAATGGCACCTGAAATATATCACTTGGCAAGACCAGCCAAGCGTAACCGACTCACGACTGCGAAACTCGCAAGTTCCAAAATTCGCAACACAAAACATCGCACGTTTCCGCGGCATATATCATCTTCGATCTCTCCCCATCGTAAAAGATATCCGCGCGGATTTATTTTCCGCTGTTATGTTTGTTAATGAAAATTTATTTTGTCGGTGAGAATAAAAAAAATCCATGATTCACGGTGGTTTTCATAATAAAATTTATAGGCGGGGGAAACAAATTTCGCCCTCGTTTATTAAAAAGTTGAACAAAAAAGCATGAAATTAAAAATTCTACATATTTGTGGAATGTACAGTCATAGTAATACCTGAAAAAAAAGGCAAAAGATATTGTTGGGTTAGCTCTCGTAATATTCGCTTAATAAATCCTAAGGCGGTATAGTTGTACTTTTAACGTCGACGATAGCACCGGGGGTTTAGCACGTCTCACCCCTGCCGAGATCCTTAGTCATTCTTTATAAGGTGTTCCAACAACGATCCAGATAGTGAAAACGACAAAGTAATAATTTGTTGCCCCGGGGCTCCGATCTGGGGGCATATTGGCCTCTGAAAGCTTGAAATAAAAAAATTTGAATGATGACGATTTTTTACTAGGTTCTTCTTGTAAAAATTCTGCAAAATTGTGCAAATGGAAACCTCCTTATATATCGACAGATGGATAATCCTTTAGCTAAATTTATTGACTATGCACCTTTTAAAGGTCTCATTAAAATTATAATCGAATTTTCAACAAATTGAGTGCCGAAGAACATTTCGATTTTAACTTTGAATTCGAAGCTGTGAAACAAATTGCTTCGCTGAAATTTCTTCATTCGAGCTATTGCACTTGAATCAGCTGCAATTTTTATTCCTCGTGCAAATTTCCATCGAACCCTTACTAAGCCCCGCTGGATCTCTCAGTTCTCATTTTTATGTTAATTTGATAACTTTAATTTCGTCATGTAGACTCCATATCTCACAGAGGGTTTAATTTACGGACGCCGGACAGATTCGTGAGTGTTTTAATAATCGCCGGGAAATGAACTGTCGACTATAAGTGGCGGTAAAAAATTAATAACGGCTAATGATAATTAAAAACGATAGATCATTCGAAACCAGATGCGAAACGAAGGAACAGAAAAAACGAGCAGACAAATCGCAAACACGCGACGCTTCTTCGGATTTCTTGCTATGCTTGCAGCGGCCATTCATTCTGAGCGATTGCAATCCACTCATCCCTCTCTTTTTTCTCCCATTTTTCGATTTAAGCTCACGTCCTCGTCATGTGGGACAACGCATATGCCAGCTTTTTGCTCAACGTTCGATACAAATGGGCTCTGTCGGGCGTCACGAAACCCCCTGCGGAATAGGCACGCACTTTAGTGCCACATCGCCCCGCAATCCCCTTCACCCATACATCGTTTAACCGAAACAGGTTAAGGGATCGAAATCTGTCGATCAAGATCTAATTTGACGCTCGAAGGTAATCGTCCGAGCAATTCTATAGATCGCCAGGGAAAAAGAAACATTTCATTAATTTTTATTATTAGATTTCAACGTTCTGAATTATTCATTTTCTATACGGACTTTTAGAGTGTAATAATAATGACAATAAATTAAGTGTTATCTCTAATGATTGGAATCATTCAACCTTTCAAGGATATGGAAAAGATTAATTCGAAATCAGCAATTACAATGGGTCTTAGAATGTTTACCAGAATTATTTCATTTTGGAGTTTAGTAATTCATTAATGTGTCGGCCAAATATCAATAGAAATGTCTTAAAATTTTAAAACATTCAACAATCACTTAAAAATAAATTGAAATGAGAATAAAACTTAGCTGTTAAAAAGGCGTATGAAGAAGGATAATAGAAAATCATAGAAGTGAAAAGGTCACACGTACGTTTTTCACGACTGAACGAAGCTCGAGAGCTTCTTGAAAGTACATCAAAAAACTAGGCAGCGTTCAACAATACCATTATCCATTCGATTAAGAACATTGTAGTATCAAATAAAATCCTAAGGGTCTCTTTCGTTATTGAGTGACTGGCGGGATAAAGAAAAATTTTACAGCTTCGACCAACGGTTTTCTCACCACAGGCGATTAACAAAAATTTCCTAGAAATATCTTCAGAAACGAAATAAAATATTGCGATTCCAAAATGATGTTCCACTGATGAACAATTTCGTACTCCCTTCAAATGGGTAAACAATTTGAAAACTTTTGTGAGCAAATTTGCTGAGCAAATCTTGCACTTGCGTGCGAACGCAGCGCTTTTCGCGAATAATTCATAATTGGAGAGCGGGCTCCGGGCAGGGGAGGAGAGAGGTGATCACGGTTCTGTGTCGGGCAAAGTTTGGAACGAAGCGTTCGAGCGTTCGTGAAACAATGAGAAGTTAATGGAGACGTCGTGGCTCTGCGCGCTAAGTACTCGCCGCCGAGTGGATCCTCGAGTTTTGCGCAAAGCACGCCGGGTAAATACTTGACGTTGCGAGCACTTTACAAATACGGTGGACGCGCGCACTCGTTCGTTTTGCTGGTCTTGTTTTCTTGTTCCGAGCTGCTCATCCGGACCATGTCACGTTTCGCCGTGACCCCGTTCGGTTTCTTGATAACAAACCAACTCGTGGACATCAGAAATAGTACGAAAAATTTTGTGTCCCTTTCCTTTTATTTTTTTTATTTTCTTTTGGCAGCAAGAAAATAAATTCTCTTGAATCTCGTGACTTGGAAACTGTTTAAATTTCGTTTCTTCAAATGTTGAGATTTGATGGATAGCAAGCAAGAGGTACGGAAAAATGGTTCGCATTCGGCCCGAGAGGAATCGGAGGTTAAAAGCCAGCTCAATCTGTGGGTAATAATTCTGTTTGCTCGAAAACGTTTGATGCATCTTGCGACGTCCGCCATTGCTGCGCAGGAAATTGACTCCGGCTTGGCTAAACATTTTATATTATAGAGTTACTTTGTCAACATCTGAGAGCTATCGTACGAGCGGAACCCTTCTCGCAGCGGTTCTCAATTTCATTTTTGTTTTCCCTCAGTCAACTTCTTTTACGAAAGCAAGTCACGTCACGCCCGTCCATTTCCCAATCCCACCGATGGCCGACTAAAATATTGTGATTCCGCCACAGCAATATGATAATTCAATTTCAACCCAGGAAAATGATCAGCCATAATGGATCGTTTATTATTATAGTGAATTTTCAAATTCAGAAATTATAATTCGTAAATTTAAGAATGTTTTTCAAAAATTATAAAAAAAAATCTATAAATTTAGGATATCTAAACATCTTAAATTCAGTATTTTAGTTGAAGAAAATTATTATTGCAGTGAAGAAATATACTGTTGACAAATAATCAGATTTAAGGAATAAAATATTAAATTCATCAATAATAAGTAAAATAAGATCTTTTATTGAGTATGAACTATTTCGCTAAATAGAGCACAGGGTTGACGAGAAGTTTCAGATTTAACATAAAGGAGGGGATTAGAAAGGTTCATTATCCTTAATCGTGTGTTTATTGACTTACAGACAGTTGCAGCGTCTATGGTTAATTGCGCTTACAAATAACAGAAACAATTCGCATTCGGCGACTGGGTACCCGACGCTTGCTCAAGGCAAACATCACGAACTTTGCACGATAATAATTGTTTGACTATATATGGGCGAATAAATTTTGAAAGTTTATCGTACACTTTGGTTTCCATATATAAACCCGTGTATACATTCATGTGCACGCCGTTTGATTTTCATGAAAACGATTCGTCATAAGTCACCTTCCTGCGCCACTTTACGATCAAGTTGCGAGTTTAATAAACTATGCGTTAGCTAATTATTTCATCCTGGCTAACGACACGTACCGCCTGGGATATATAAGTCGTCCCTTGGAACGCGAAGAATTGAGAGAATTTCAGTAATGAAATTTACAAATGACAAAAGGATTCATAAAATGTGATTAAAATTTAATTCGAGTTATAAATCATATTTGACTCAATTTGTATGATTGAACGTATTTTTGAATAAATGTAAAAAAGTAGAAAATTTCTTAGAAAAAAAAAAGATTTATTGTAAGAGCTTAATTTCACGAGATTAAACAATTAAGGACAATCAGGTTGTTAATAGGTTGAGAGCATTAACTCTTTCGAGAATACGGAAAAACGTTTCATACGAGCCACTTACAGGCGGCGCAATGCTTTGCCGGAAACCGCAAAAACGGTCGAAAGAAAAACGCCGAACGTGGAATCGCGCGGAAGTGGCATCCTCGAAACGCTAAATTGCTTCGTGAGGGGAAAAACGCGAAAAATGAAGGAAAAAGACCTTAAAACATTTGTTCCAAGGAACCGAACGATATTTATGACGTGGTGAATTTATTCCGAATGGAAAAGAGAAGTCAAGCCGAATTCGATTCTACGAACATTAACTCGAAAACTAATGTCGTATTCAAAATATGATGGATGAGAATTTCACAGGGTAGGAAAAAGTCAATTTCGGTGAATTATTGTAAATTAAAGTTTGTATCAATTTGTTTAACAACTGATTTTATATCTTGTCCAACAATTTAGCTAAACTAATTAACCTTAGAATATTTTTTTATGTTTAATAACATGAAAATTCAAGTCAATAAAATGAATTTGTTACTGATAAAAATCTCAGTCCGTTAAAATATGATTCTTTTTCATTCTTTAAATAATTTGGAATTACAAATCTTTAATAAAAATTCAGTTTGCCTGATGAACTCACGACTATGAAAAAAAAAATCTTAGATAGTCCAATCAGTCTAATTACAAAAGTTCGATCTCAATACTCATTTCGAAATTAGATTACCGAAGACACTCGAAAGAAAAGGACAGTAATCAAAAAAATATGGGCACCGACGCGAATAGTTGGCATACCTTGGTCGCCAGGCAGGCGCGAAATTATGCACAAGAAGGTTCGAATATCGAACGGCATTATCACTAAACACGGACTTTCTACGAGTCAATCAACCGGACCGAGAAGGTGGCAGTAAAACTAAAAAAGGGCAGAACTGCAGCGACGATTAATTTCGCGCCGACACTTATACACTTACGACGAAATGAATTAATTGATTACAGCTCTGAGATGTCGATAAATTACACGCGCTAATGGATCGCTCATTTAATTGGCTTTCATAAGCATTGCCCGATGGAGTGCGAGTTGTTTTATCGCGCGCAAAAATCGAAAAAAAGAGGAACAAAAAAAAAAGAGTGAAAATAAAAAAAATTAAAAATGACGAAATATTAATCTTCATTCGAAGCCGCAATTATGAGCGGCGCATTAGTGCACGCCTACGCGCATTTGTAATTACAGCGCCAAATGTGTTTCGTCGTTATCAGAAGCAAATTAGTTACATAATTACGGTGCATTCAGTCGTTGAACAATAGTCGGCAACGAAGATTAACAAGGATACTTTCAATGAACTGGTACCAGCTTGTCAAATATGGCACGCGATAATATTTGCATACACTTATGGAAACGCGAACAATGACAGGATAGAGAGGCGAACATAGTCGAATGTTTCATACGCACAACCCGTTTTGATGCACCGTTAAAATAATTGTCAATTGATGTACACGCCCCCAAGTCAATCGGTATACGCGCGTCTTTGTGAAGCCCCAACTTTGCATTTTCATTGGAACATAACTTCTTAATGACCGTCCCTGTCTTGTAGCAGTTCGATGAAGATTTCAATGAGTCGAGAAGTTAGCGTCAAACAGACAGTTATGCGATCTTCTCACGCGAGCGGGAAATTAATACAATCAATTTGATTTATCAATTTCAGATCTGGAAGAAAAATTGAAAGACGGTCGTAAATTTCAGCCTTCTTATTCGTTACAGTGAAAAATGAAATAAACAAATGAAACACATTTTCAGAATTTTGTTGAATAATAAATGATTAAAAAAAATAATAAAAAAAAGTTTTTCAACACATCGAAAAATCTTCTGACGTTTTATTCGATTTTGTACGAAGAATTCCGTGTCAAAAGTTTTTCTTGGAAAAATATATGATAGGAAGAAAGTATCGATGGAATAAGTATCTGACGCGTCCAACGGAGGAGACATTCCAGAATCGCGCGGGATGCATCTTATGATAAATCGGACGCAGATATATCACTTTTGCGAGTTTATCGAGTGTAATCAGGCTTTTTTCGACATTGCCGGCAGCGAGGCGCGGTAATATTGGCGCGCACTTTTTTTTTTTTGCATATTATGGAGATTTATCCGTCCCTTTCGATTCGATGTCGAAGTCCCAATTTAGTTCGCTCCGTCTGACCTTATCCGACGTGATCCATTGTGCCCGAGCTCTTCGTAAAACGACTTGGCCGCGGTTTTCCTAGATGAGCGTCGTCCGTCACGCCGCTCACACGTACGTGTCACGCGTGCACAGGCACCGGATCGATGAGCTATTCCGCCGACAAACTTGGTGCAATTTAACGTACCCTCGGCTTCCCATAAACCACCGTTGACAAGTTCCCGTAAAGCATCCATCCCAACTGAGATGCGCCTTTTATTATACCCGAGGGCGTCCTTTGGAATTCAGTGGAGATATTGTTTTTAATCTTTATACGTCCGAGTAGGAAATGCTAAAAAAAGTCTGACCCCCAAGTTTATTGAAAATTACCAAAAGTCACTAATGACAAAAATGTCCTTTGGTAAAAACTAATTTTATCTTCAGTAACTGCCAAATTCATTGACAAGATATTGTTCTCGTCCAAAGAAGGTAGGCCATGTTTCTTAGTGTTTTCTGATCGAAATGATTATTTTCGTTTTCGTTGTAACAGCTAAGATGAATTAATTTTCAACTAAATAGAAGTTTACATCCATATAAATATTCGTCTTATATTTTACATTCTAATAATGGAAAAAATAAATAGGTGTTAGTATTTTTTGTAAATTATAAAATTTAACAACTTCAATTTCGCACAAAATATGGTATACAATTTTGGACAAAAAACAGTTAGCTGCAAAATTTTTGACGTACTCTTCGGATCGAGTAACGATAATAATGGTCGAATTATATATAGCGAGTCTGCTCTCGCTACTAGAACATCCCACGGATATTTTGGAGTTATTTGATATGCTGCCTGTGCCAAAAATCCGCTTAAAACGATCCCAACTTCCGGTATCGGCTTTGTTCAGCGCGTCAGAGAGTCAAAGTCTCCTCGAGGAGCACGGCAGAAAGAAAGAGGGGGAGAAAAAAGTATAGGAGCTAAGCGCCTCGTCAAAGATCGGTCGACGATTCGTCAGGACACGTAATTGGCTCATGAGTCGAGCAGGGACCGTGCAAGAGCCCACTTCCGGCTCGAAGGACCTTCTTTGATGTGCAACTCAATTCGACACATTATACTTTTTCATCCCTCTCATTTTCCGTCCTTCTTCTTTCGCGATTCACAAAAGTTAGAACTCTTGATGTAACCAACCATTTTTTTGTTCTTCTCCCTGCGTTCTTATCGATTTTGCAATCTGCAAAAGAAACAGATCTCGGCGCTGAATGATGGCCACTTTGGTGTATCGCGAAACTTCATAAATTGTATTTATGAAGCTGATAACATCTCGTGAATTTCAAAGCACGGAGTAATAAACGTTGCGCGGTTATTTTTGTTATTTTTCTTATGCCTTTTTTTACTTTGTTTTTATCATGGCTGCATTTCGAGGCACGAAGTGGACTTTTGAAAAAATGGGCACTGCAAAAACAGTACTCTTGCGACAATGCGAGCCAGCATCAAAAGAATATATCGCGAGAGCATCGCAAAACAGACTTGCCGAGTCGAAACTGCTCCGGGGATCAGTCTAGTTAACCTCGCGTTGCTCGCATTATTCTTCGTAACGACCTTTAAATGAAACGAGAGACTCGGCTCGATGAACTCTCGCCAAATTACGAGCCAGCGAGACACCGATTTCCCCCCTAAATCGTCCCCGGCTGTTCTTTGTCATAACGCGATACACTCAACAAGATTAGAACGTTTTATTTCGATCGTATCTCTTTACTGCCCGGAGGTTTTGCGGATCGATGCCGTTTTGTAGACCAAAAAAGAAGTATCGACGTTATATTGAATGTGAATCACAAAATGTATGTCAAACAAAACTTGTTATCGCAACAAACGATGACGATAATGCGGTAAAATTTGTTTCAATTAAAATCAGGAAGTGGAACTGAAGCGAATATAACGTTTTTGGTTTCAACGTGGAAAAGGTTTCGGTTTCAGTTTCAGTTTCAGTTTCAGTTTTTAAATTTCAAGTCAAAGAGGTTAATATCAAAAGGTTCTGATAACCGGTTTCATTGTGTGGGTTTTGAAACATATTTTAAATTGTACAGATGACTAATAACTAATCATAAATACATTATTAACTAATTACACTACATTAACTACTAATTTAAATAATTAACCAAATCAAACATACGAACACTGAAAAAAAATATTACACTGACATCAAGTATATAATATACTTGTGAAAATCTACTTAAATTAAGTATATTTCACTTGAATGAAGTTTATTTTTACATTCAAGTTAAATATACTTGATTCAAGGTAGCCTTTTTTTCAGTGAATCTAATTGAATTTTCATTATATAAATGTTATGTACCACAATAAAAGTCTTGACTCTTATATAATAATTTTAATCAGACTGGATATAATGATGAGATACATAAACTGGCAGGCGAAAACTGAATATACAAGTTAGGGTCAGAAACTAGTAGTTGCTATATGACAAATTCAAAATAATCAATCATACAAAATTTACTGTTTTTTAATTGCTAAATAAAGAAAATACAATGTGAAAATTAACTTTGAAAATCCAATTACTTCAGTACATTTATGTTTTGTATTCATTATTATTATATTCTTTAATTGTAATTCTCTTCATTAGAATTATTATATTACAAAAAAATACTTTTTTGCAAAATTCCACTGGAAAAAGTTTCGATTTTTTATTTTAGATAAAATCGGTCTAAACGATATTGATTTCGGTTTCAATACGATTATGGCTCCGATTTTAGTTTGATTTCCTGATTAAAATTTGAAATTGAATGCAATTCATAACATTTCATAACAAGCTATCGGTTTCATCGCTAAAGCTTTTACTAGTGATTAACAAATATTGATTAAATACCAGCGTTATAGATTTTAGAATGTGGTAAACGCGCAATCAAATATATTGCGCAAAAAAATTAAAGGGACACTATTCAATGCATTTTAATACGTAAATGGACTCTTCATTTTTCTGCAGAGTATGTTTTCTGAATCGGAGTTAATTATTTGATTGAGTTTTGGACTGTGGCAGTTTCGACATTCCGTATGCAAGAATCGCAAAATGTTTTTTTCTTTTCCCAATCGAGGTTTGTACGTTGAAAGGAAAGTTGTGAGCATAAAAAGTACAAAAAAGCCGCAGCTGACAATCGAGGGAGTGAAATGACGCAATTAGTGACCTCAGATTGAATTGATCCGAACGAGTCGCATCTAACGAGTATCTAATCTTCCGATAATTCTGAGCAGGTCGGACCGCTCGTCGATCTTTCGACCCGCTGACGGTCAACTTTATTGTGCACTCTCTGAAAGGAGGTAATTGAAAGGTACATGAATTAACGTGTTTTATAACGACCAGGGGAAAAGTGGTCGTTTTGTTGCAACGTTGATTATCTGTTTGAATTTATTTGATTTTATTACCAAACAACTTTTTTCCCCTAATGAATATCAATTTTATTTGAAAAACAAAAATATAAATCTAAAAACATGTTATGAAAATTTGTGCGCTTTTATTTTAGTGAACGTATTTCATTCCGTTGATCTTAATCGTCAAATATTGTTGCATTTATTGTTAAATGAAAAAGTCAGCAGTTTGAACTTTATGTGACAAATTATATTGTTCTATTTAAAGTAATAAGACGACGTCGAACCAAGACAGATGCCAATTCTAATGTCAAAAAAGTGCAGAAAGACATTTCCAAAAAAAAAAAAGTCGACTCTACTTCTCTTGTTACACGACGCGATGTTTCAAATATTAATAATTTAGTAGTTTCTTCTTAGAAGTAAATTATATTTTTAAAAGTTTCAAACAAATGGTTTTTATAACAAATGATTGATGAGACTTAATATCCTGAGTCGTATAACTGAGTAATTGTGAATAATTTACCTAGTTATAAATTCAGTATTTGATTGAGAACAGTAGAAAATAGAAGATGAAATTGAGGTTGAAGAAAAACGGTACATTTCGGTTTGAAACTACTGCACGGGCGGCAGCGCGCCTAAATCATGGCTCGGGATCATTTATGACGGCGCTCAAGCAAGAAATCGAGCCCTCGTCTTTTCTCCTTCTCTTCGTGCTATCGTAGTATGTATCCATTGAAAGCGCTCCGGCCGGTAAAAAAAGTCACAATTCCCACGAGCGCGTCGCTCCCGCGATCTCGGAAACCGGCGACGCGCAGCCGGACATCGGCGCGTCTTTTGCACTCGTGCATTTTCGACGCTTTTCGCCTGTCTGACACCGTTTGAGAAACGACGCGGCGCGCTAAATTCAACGTCGTAAATCGACCACGTCCGCGCGGGGATCCCACGTGAAAAATAACCAGCCGCTTTCTGCGCCACGATAAACGTAATTAAGTATGGCGCGGGTGACTCGCCGACCAGCTTGATCTTGCGGTGCCGTCAAGATACTTGTCGGCGGCCAAAAAAATTTCGCGTATTTCTGTTTGTAAAAACGCCGACTATTCGAATTCAACCGAGCTCTCTTCCTCGCGTCAAATTAAATTTTGCAGATCTAAATTACTTGTGTGAAATTCAAATAGCTCAATACAAATCGGTCGATTTGTTATTCTTCTCTCTCGTTCATCTTTTTTCACAGTCGACGTGACATTCAATTATTCCCTTTGTAAAATCAGATTACAAAACCGTATAGAAATGTTCTAATTTAGTTGCCAACGTGCTACTTCCAATCCCAATTCAATATTCAATCCTTCAACTACAACACATTTCCTGACATATTTTCGACATTATGAACTATAATAATTTTCAATAAAATATATTAGCAACGGATATTTTTTTTCTGAACGGAAGTAAACTGAAATTTGAAGATCAGTTTTTCTGGGCATTTTAATTAAACCGAAAAAATCTCTAAAAGTGTAACAAAAAGGTGGGATATTTGTAAAAAAAAGAACCGTCGAAGAGAGAAAAAACACGGTCAAACACGCAAGAAAGGTTTTTCCGATTGGCTCCACGCCAAAGTACGTCGTTAAACTTCTGTTCCACAACTGTTTAACTTGTTTAGCAAGTTTCGGGATTTGTACTATCGATTCTAAAATAAGTAGCAGAAACAGCCGGGAAGATTATATTTCTGCCTGTTTAAGTTGCGCGCTCGGTAACAAAACACGCGCGGGCAAAAACGACGCCCGCAGAAAAGTCTCGAGTCTCTCGTTAAGAGAAAGTTACAGCCGAAATAACTCTTCGAGAAATTGCATTATGCCTCACATTTGCGGAGCCACCGATAACGCACTCGTTTTTTGTTTTCGCTCGCAAGATCGAATTAATTAATTTTGCTCTACTGCCTTTGATTTATATATAATTTTCCCTCGTCCGATTATGTGCACGATTTTTAAGATATAATATTAACAACGTTTTGCAAGCAGTTTACGATTACAACGCCGCGTGATAACAGATCCAAAAAGAAAGATAATGCCCCGGCTAATTAGACATTTTTGAGCATATTCCGTGAAACCCATTGCCATTAACTACGCCAATTAAAAGAAAGTCTCGCTCGTAACCGCGCGCGACCCGTTATAACGTGAAATGCTACTCCGAATAATTCATCGCGAAAAAACGAGACGAAGAACAAGAATGGAAACACAATACTTCGGACTAATAAATATAATTAAGTCATCACGCGTCGCCGCGGTGCGCACTTTTTTTCTAATAAGCTAATTAAACCCATTTTTGTGATTAAATACACGCATAGAAATGAAGCAGTAATTTTTAATAGTTTTAATCTGAATCGTGTGATGGCACTGACTTTACGTGTTATTTCCTTAGAAAGTAATGCAAAAATACTTTTCAACTAACAATTTTTGTCAGTTACACACGAAATTTTACCATTCAACTGACAAATTTTGTCAGGTACGCACGAAAAATTACCATTTGGATGGAAATTTTTTGGAGCGCCTACATCAAACGTATTTAGGCGTTCTATGCCAACAGAAGACCCCACAGACTTCTAGAATGTCAACATGGAAACATCGATAACAATTAAATTAAATTTTTTTAATTATGCTGAAAATTAAAATTTACAAATTGGAATTGTAATTTATCATGTTTCACGTTACCATCACACGATTCAGAGGAAAACTGGTAAAATTTACTGCTTCATTTCTATCCTTGTAATTATAATTAAAATAATTGTGCGCTTTATTTTCACTGTGCATATTCTGTTCTTTTAATAAAGCCCCGGTTATCGTATTATGAAAGTTTGCTAGTAACATTGTGGAATAAAAAAATTGAAACAAACCACATGCATTGTTTTATAACCACAAGCGAAATGATACAACAATTAAAAATAAAACTACCAGCGGACGACAAGAATGATAAATTTTATAACGGGTGGTTGCAAATTTGCAGTTTAAGGAAAAGGTACAAATTTGCGACTTTCTTTATTCCTGACGTGGAGTAAAAAATGGCGGTTTGCGGTGGATGTTGCAATATGAAATTTCACGCGGGAGAATTTCTCGTAGGATGCGAAGGTGTGAACGCAAAACAGGTGCAGCTTGGAGATAAATCGCCAAGTGCATTGTTTCGTCGCATAAAGCTGCCAAACGTAACTCAGCAGAGGATAGTTTTATCGCTTGAATCAAGCATCAACGAGTTTATGGGCCCGTACTAAATTCGGTACGATAGATTAAAGTTTTCGCGCGCACTGATTTTGGAAAGGGAGACTAAAATCAATAACGCAACGCAACGACATAAGGAATACTTATCTTTTATGGCTAACGAATCTTTACTGCTTCGCTCGTTTCGGCCGAATGTTTCATAAACACCACTTTCAACGTTTTCCCGTGCATTTTATTGTTACTTTTCCGACTCTTTAGCGGCACCCATTGTTCGGTATTGAAAACCGTTAATATCAGCTTCATATTGTGATTTCTCCTAGCCAATAACGCGGCCATCAAAATTTTATTTCAACCAAACACCATCATTTCTCACTCCAGAGATCCGTCAAATAATAATTTTCCGTTTCTTTGTTTCAGAAACCCACACGCGAAACCCCGAAGACACCTTCTCTTATCGGTAAGTACTTTTTACGTCAAACAAAAACGAGATGAAAAGATAAAAAAAAAGAAGAAAAAAGAGAAAAACATTAAAATCAGCTTTTCGTTCAAAAATCCGAAAAATCAGACTGTTTGTTCGCGGTTTACGACGAACAAAGGCGAATTTTATTGGTTGAATTTCTTTTTACTGCCTCGCTCTTGTCGTTCATTAAAGTTCGGGTCAACGGGGGAGATCGATTCTCAAACGATGGCTACTAAAATATTCCCGGCGCCTTTCAAGTACCGCAGGCCTTGCCGTTCGGCTATAGGAAGTCGTTAAAAGTTGCAATTTTTCATCGCTAGCCAGCAAACGTTTAAGGACATGAGAACGCGCACTCGACATTGTCACATGCGTTCATAATTAGGATGAATCAGTGTTTACATAATGTGAGTCACGTTTTGTCGCAATCGATATATTGTAAAGTGATAATTTTGTTTTATAACGCCGCGCGCAGAAGGATATAAGGTTGCGTCAGCGTTCTAGGGCGCGTGGGAGAGCGCGAGAGCATAAAAATATAACACTAATCATGCGCGTACCGCTGAGATGGATAAATTGCGTCCTAGATCGGCTTTCAATGGAGCGCGCGTGATTACGTGAATTATCTTATTATATGTCGACAAAAAAATTGGCGAGGTCTGACGATTAAACCTGTAAAATAAGTCGGATTTTCCAGTGTGCATGTATCCGGAGTCCGATTTCAGACTGAACGTGTACCTCCGGTGGAAAACTATCGTACAAACCATACGTATCAAAATCAACCTCGAAATCAACGCAGATTACAATAGAAGAAGATTTCGGACCCGAATTACATCTCGAATAATGTATCATAGTAGAAATTTTGATGAGACTGAATTATGAACCTGACAAGGAAAATCAATGCCCTAGACCAAGCCCTGTCCGGTGTTAATGTACATAATAAATGAATATTTATCTATTTATTTATTTACACTGTGTAACAAAATATTATTTAAAATCATGCCTAACTTTTTCATTGCTATTTTTGGTTTCTTTGAGCCTACAAAGTATTAAAAAAATATTAATCAAATGAAACAGTTTGCTTTCAAATTTGAAGAAAATTCACTCTTTAAATGGAGACAGTTGTATTTGAATAATTTTTATTTCTTACTGAAGCAAACTTTATACACGAAAAGGTCCATTTTCTGTCTTTTTTATTGTTATAAAAACAAAAAACCATTATCAATTAGTTGGGCAAAAATTTTTGTTACATAGTGTTATTTATTACACAGGCAATCGCCCAATTTATAATATTATAGTTGTATAAAATATAAGATGGTACAGCAAAAATTCAAACAAATTAAAATTTACACGCTACTATAGAGGAAATCAGCGAGTGTGACTTGTAATTTGAAAACTCTATTTTGAGGTGATAGAAAAAATTGACAGTTGGAGGGTGGTTGTGACACTTGGGGTAATCTGTAGCACTACCGAATTCAGGTTCGAATGTTGAAAATTTTAAAATCATTTATCTTATTTTAATTTTTTTCAAAGAAAATCTTCAATGCATACGTGAAAGGGTTTTTTGTATACTGACCACGTATCATTCATCTTAATCAAGGCTAACGAAAAAAGCGAGACAGAAAGAGAAAGACCGGGATCACGAAAACTATCGAGCAAACAACCATCAATTACCGTCATCGAGACCGCCCGAGATCGATACGTGTTTGGACCAATCCGGTGATGAATGAAAACATCCCGTTTATGATAGCGCGTCTGTATACTCGCGTGATACGAAATATCGACGGTACAATGCGCCGATAAATTTTCGGCTATCAAATTTCCTGCAGGTGCCAGGCTCGCTTTCTTCCGAAGATCGATCTATCATCGGGTAGAATAGCGCGATAAGCGTCTTGCGGCCGCGCCCCGGAAGTCGGCCCCGGCTTCTAATGCACTTCCGTCCAACGCAATGACGACTCGGTCGCGACCATCAAACCGCATGAGTCCGTACTTTTCGCGTGCCTCCAAGCTCTTTTCTTCGCGTTCGTTCTTCGGGCATTATGACTCTTCAAATTTCGCCTCCGCACGACTTTATTTCGCGTTCCTTTTACTGCGGCAGGAAATCGGTGTTTATTTTTGGCCGCACTTCCCTTTCCTGTCTTTACTCTAGCGTGTTTAGCTTAACCCACAATCCAATCCTAAAGAAATCATAGATGCTTGAAACTTCTTTTTCTTTCCCAACTTGCAAATCTTATTCCCAAGTTAAAATGTTATTTTTCCTTGTTTAAATTTGGAAAAAAATCTAATTTGAAGATATGTAAATGAAAAAAGATAAAAAGTAAGAAAGAAAGAAAAATGAATCTGAAGTTGTGTACGGTTTTTATGTCTCCCCTCAAGCGTGTGGTATATAAAAAGCTGCAATTTTTCATCGGCTAAAAAGTCGACCAGCAACGGTAATCGCATCGGTCGTCAAAAATAGTAGATCATTGTGCTTTCACGTGGGTCGTTTCTTTTGTCAAATCGGGCGGGTGTCCTGACCGCGAAACAAGTCCCCGCAGTGCCATTAGGACATTCGTTTTCGTTCTCGACGTGGGAGCTGTCCTCGGAGACATTGTCAACGGTCGTATCGTTTTCTTCGCTCGACTTTCTGTGTTAGCGGAAACGGCTTTTTGCCGCGACCCCTCACGCTCGAGCCCTGCCCCTGGTCCTAATGACGAAGTCACAAAACGTAACCTCTAATGACGCTTTTTCACTCAGCTGCAGAAGGTCGCAAAATCCAGGAAGTTGTGCCCCTTATATAGTTTGCATCCATGACGATGGCCGTTTCTTCTACTTTTCTTTTTATATACAAACCTTGAACGAATGTAACTTTATCTTATATAATTTTTGGTCGTCACCTTTTATTACCTACTTGAATCCTAACATGAAAAAAAAGCAGTCACTTGATATCGTAAAGATCACGAGATTTATTTTATCACATAAACCGAAATCTTCTGTTGTTAATTCAATTTTGTTAATCTGATGCAAGGAAGAGAGATTTTTTTTGGAACATTTTCATATCTAAGAATACATTTAAAAGAATGTTATTAAGAGGCGTTGAGTCGCGATAGTAAGAAAGTTAAGTTTCCGGTGAGGGATGTTGAAGGTGTGCGCTACCTGGCGTCCTTAATGTGTGTCCGTTCCGTTTTGGGCGAATCAACTTTTTGCCGTAATGCCGCCGACGTAGACATCTTAATCGCGCCACACCGTTACATCGTTATAACGTGCGAATATATATCTCTCCTTACAGCCTCGGTATCAAGCCGTCACACACCCAGGCGAATCCCTAACTTCATTTAGACGTCGCAGTCAAAACATCCACTATATTAACCCATATTAACTAACCCTGTCACGTTTCGTTGATATTCAGAATGTTTACAGATGCGGTGTGTAAGTGTTATACTCCAAGAAATTTAATCTCACAGTTTCGTTTCCAAGATGGATTCACTTTTTGCTGTAATTATTATTAATCTTTTTGCAAACATTCTTATGAACCATTATGCCAACATTTCAACGAAAGTGCTTGCAAATTTTTCATGAAAACTGCGTAATTAATTTTCACAAGATTTATCGTCAAGATGTTTGCAATAATCTCCCACTTTGTAAGATGAAAAATTGTATTGCGCATTAAAAAAAATCATAAACAAGAGATTCATTTTATCACGAAAAAAATATTTAATTCAAGATAAAATTTTACTCAAAGAAAATAGATCACTCTCGTTTGGATGATTCAGTAATTAACCTCATCTGCGGCGCAGTTTGAGATGAGGAGATTGATATTTTCATTGGCTCCACTGCGAGCATAAGAATTGAGTAATCGTCATTAACGTGATGGATGGAATCTGCATCGCTCGAAAGATGACGCAATTCCATAGCGAATTTACATCAACGAGGACTTGCATTTATCCGCCTTTTTTTTCGGTAATAATATTTTGTATTTTCACTTGTTTCACGCTCGACAGGGTAAAACGTCAAAACGAGAGCACAACGTCACACCGAATTTAACGACGAATTGATGTTAAATTTGCATGGGTAAAATTATAATCGTCGATTCAATATTATATATCCATCGAAAAACCACATTTTAATTTCGTCGTGTTTTCCAAATCACATGCACGCTTGCTAATTTTGTGATTCTCCGCGTCGGTCAATAATCCATGAAATGACGTAATTGAAATACCTTTTTGCGCCGATAATTTATGCGATTGATTTTAAAATCATATGTACCTTCGGAATAATTTTTCCTTTTTCGCCCGACCTGAAGGCGAGCGCAACTTTTTTATCGTCGTTCAAAAGTTGAATGCAAATATTCTATCCGTCGAATTTCATCGGATAATTCAATTTTCTCTGCGCGGGTCGAGGCATGGAAAAAGGGGGTCGCATTCGGCATCAGAAATTGTAAGATTCCATGCACAAACAAAATGTATGCAATTTCGCGCTATTACACAACCGAGGGCAAACAATCGACTGCCGACCGTTGATTAAACCTATCAAATCAGAAATTTCACCATAATTTCTGCGCGTTACACAACGTGCGAAAAGCGCGACCGATCGATTAGTCGGCATCGGATACATTTGAACCTCGAAATGCTACACACGCAAAATGCATCGGTTCGACTGAACAGCGTTTCTTTGACCAGTGGCAAAGCAACAAGAGAACGTTTGATTTCGAAAAAAAATGTTTCTTTTTCCTTCCATTGTGTGAGACACAATTTTGCACGGAATTACGTCAACGTGCAATGACGCGCGAATGCTTTATGAACAGAAACCATTGTTCAGCACGCGATTTTCGACACGGCCACTTTGCATAGTCGAAGGTCACTTAGCATTGCTTTGCTCCACCAATTAGCGTGGAATAATCTCACCCTCCCATTTGTGACCTATTTTTTTTCCACGAACAAAAATTCCGCGGATAATTTGAAAAATTCAATTGGTTGCTAAATCCGACTGACTAATCGCGTGTCGATTAATCGATTAATCGCATCTCCTTGACGATGCAATTTTTAAAAACGTTCTAAGATGTATCGATGTTATGCTCCATTGGCTAATCGCATTTGTCAAGAGTACGTCGCTTTTCAGAGCGCCAAGTTGACATGCACACGACGTGAAAAATGATACGAGGCGTCAAGTTTCGCGAGGGCAATATGTTCAAGGATTGTTTTTTTATTTTCATGAAATCCCGAATGTTTGTCTTGGGAAGTTTGATTTAAGAGTGAATGTTAAAGTTGAAGTCAAAATATAATAAATTTGTAACGTCGCGCGCGATGTGAAATGGATTTTAAAAATGTCCCATAATGCTCATTGTCTTTCAAGTGTATGTATACTTACGAAGTTATTTTGTTGCAAGTGCTTTTTTTACTAGAAAGTTGACATCTAAAAACAATAGCGTCATTTCCTCCGCGAATTCTTTCTCACGTTCACGCCTTTGTACGCGTGAAATCATACGCTTTTAACAAACATTTCTCAGATATTAATCTGGTATGAATATTTATGCAAATTTTACCTCAATTGTGTCTCATTAGTATTAAAATATTACAAACAATATTTATTATCATACACAAACATTCTATTCTATTCGGCTCATCTTTAGATGAATTTTTTATGAAATATATACAATTTTGTGCTAATTTTTTTAAAACTTATACTGTTATTATTTTCATTATTTGTATTTATTTTTTTAATCTATATTACTTAATTCGCAAAATCTTGCAAACATTGTTTACCAAACAAACAACCGATGAAATTCGAGAAAGCAACGACTAGTAGAGCAGCGGCGGATATTATGAGCCTCCCAAGGCAATTAATCAATATTATTTAAAATATTCAATGTTTTGTTATAAATATTGCCAAAAATCATTTTTCGGTTAGTGTATTAGTTATTTCCACAAATTCCATAAATACAATTTTTCAGTCTTTCATAATAAACCGTGATTGAAAAAAAATGCAAGAGGTCCGCAATACCCGTTTCAATATTTACAGCATAACATAGTGAAATATATTGAAAAATAAAATCGACCATTAAATATTAAAATGTATGATTTAAAAAAAAATTTGTTACATATTATCTCTGACAAAAACGCGATTCATCATAAAAATGAGAGACGATGATTTTATAACCAAACTATACACAAACAAAGTCATATAAAATTTAATTCGAACTATATTTTTATGAAACGATATATTGAAGTAGTGCAGCTCTACTTATAGATTCATTTGAAAATCTTGAAAACTATTTTGATTTTAAATAATTAAGGTGACCCGCAATAGATGGCAGCACACAATACTCACAATACCCGCCGCTCCTCTAATTCTCAGCCATGAGATAAGACGAAACTCAATTAAGAAGCACGAGTTGTCTATTTGTATTTCTCAATTGTACAATTATCTATAATTCACCGTCGAATGATACTTTTTGCGTCACTCCAAACTCGCTTAACCCAAATATGCCAGTCACGTGATTATAGTCGGAGAGTCAATAATTGATCAAATTTGATCGCTAATTCGTATCCGAGGTAAAACTGATGTTAAAATAAAATCATTCGGAAAGGTAATAGAAGTTGAGCTAATTTTGATTCCAGAAAATTAGATTGCGCATTATTTATTCTCGTCAGGAAAAAATTACAAACGATCAATGGATTAAATTTGCAAAAAAAGAAGAATGTTAAATAATTTCAACGAGGGTAAAAATAGTTGATTGTGCGCTTCGCATGGTATCAGATTTTTTGTATCCGTCGTATATATTTCCTATCGTCAGGAGGGATGTTACACGATGTGCCTCGCAGCGAATGTCAGCGCAAATTGCTTAATGCAATTCGCATGTAAGTAACGTCAGCGAGAAGCATCGTCGATGCGAGAAAATGTCAACGCATCAACATATGTCGAGTTGGGACACCTTGTCCTCGCTGTTTCCCGAATACAAGACTGCTTCCGGCGTTGAAGAAATTGTTCCCATTCTTACAACGTTAAAGATCGCTTTGACACTGCGACGTTACGTTCAGTTTAATATACGCCACGTTACATTGACACGTACACAAAGAACATTTTTATCATCTTACACGCTTTTCCGCAGTAAAAGAGGATTCTGACGGAAGGAAACAAGAAAAATAAAATAAACAAAATTTCTGGATCGAATTTTATAACGCTAAAATTGATTTTCGAACAATCTGCAAGGAAGAAGATCTCACGAGAGGAGATCCGCGCCGAAACAATTTGAGCTCGCAAATAAAGCGGAGAGAAATATGAAAATCCTATATTTTATATTCCGAGCATGATACAATAACGCGCGGGCTCTCTTCCATCGTTACAACGTCTGATTAAATGCATTTACCCGGGAATGCGTCCGGAACAATTGCACAGAAACGAACGTTAAACTAATAAATAAAGCCGCTGTACAGCGCGCGCGGAATATCACCGCCGGATGGGAATCGGGTCCCGATTTACATTCGACGCAACCTACGAAATTCCTAATCAGGCTTGCCTTTCGCAGCTCGCCGCAAGTAAAGCCGAGGAGTAGCGGTGGGTTATTTGGTGGCGCATCAACTGAATACTCTCTCTCTCGCAGTGCGCATTCAGAGAGCTGCACGGAAATCTGCTCAAGCCGTTGCGGTCATACATTCGAATCTGCATGTCGAAATTTGAGGATTGCGCAAAGGCCATGCTTAGAATTCTGATTGCGGATTGCAGAGCCTTTCGCGACGGCCCCCTGCGAAAATCCTTTGCTTAAATAATTCACCCCCATGCAAATGTCCATTTCCTCGTCGATCACAAAAGAATCATCGAAACTGAATGCAATTTATCAAAACGTTTTACTTTTCGATCTTGAAAATAATCCCCTGAAGATAAAAACTTGACCCTCCGTTGATACTGCTCTAAAATTTTACGAGTTTGGTATACGTGATTCGAGGAAATCTCTATAGTTTAATGTCAAACTTTTTTCATTATTTATTGATTTTGTCAAAAAAAAATAGCGTCTGTTGTGAACCAGTTTAACTAATTGCAATTTCTACACTGCAAAAAAGTTGTCGGTCGATGTGTTTTAAATTAAAACAATAAACACATACTTAATGTTTAAATGGCTTTTCTGATGTTTTATTTTAGAAGTGTTTTACAGGAAACATTTTGGAATAAAACATTTTGAAAAATTAAAACACTTAGAGGTTATTCGTTTAGATATTCATTTTGAGGTTAGGTGTTTTAAAATAAAACACCTTTATAGATTAAAACATCTGGATAACACGTTTGGCTAATGTTTTAAAACTGTACCCTGAAATGTTTTATTTTGAAACACATTTTTTTGCAGTGTAATTACACGAAATTGAAATCGATATATAAATCATCGAAATTGATTATTAATTGATTTAATCTAACTAACCCAAAAATGAAGCATTTTTAAGGTTTATTTTTGCGATTAAAACAAATAATTGAAAGGTTAAAATTTGAAAAAAAAAACAGACCGATGCGACATCAAATTATATTATCCTTTTCAAGACTTTTTTTGTCCTTCTTTATCAAATTAAGTTGATTGCTGATTTTGTGGTCGAGATGACTATAATCATCAGTATCTCAATTAAATTCAAATTTCGTACACTTCTGCGGGGCGTTAAGCTGATTAAATAATAATGATATGGAATTACAATTTTCCTTGCGTCAAAATCTCGTAAATAACACAGCGCCGGAGCGAAATACAAATACGTCAAATTTATCGTTAAATTTAATCTGCGAGCACAATATGAATGTCGAACGTGTAATTTCGCGTAGCATTGAGAAACGCCGAGCACGGGGCCGGCACAAAAAGAGATCGGTACATTTGTTGTGCCAAGCCCGACGCTGCCCATTCAACGTTATGTGACTGTGCAACCCACAATTTGAGACCGCCCTGCTCTCCCCTGTCGCACAAGCGGAACAGAAGAGGGCAAACAGCGACGATAATGCCGCAGGTAATTATCCCATCTTATTTGTATTTAATACGCGGAATCATAATTTCGCTTAAGCGCCGCGTTCAATTCGTGGCTTCGCGAAACGTGCAATTTGAGCGAACGATATAATTCCGTGCAATTTGCATTGCGGGGAACACGGCGGGACGAAAAATTGTGATCCGAATCCCCGAGCCGTGACAAATAGGCGTCGCATAATATGAAAGGAGGATAATCCGCGAGAACAGCAAAAACGCGTTACCTTTTTCGAGTCGAGCGACAATGTCAGCGGGACCCGAGGTGGCACGAAGAAAACCGAGCGCCACGCGTGCTCACGTATACGCAACACCTATGCACACACGTGACCAACGCATCAATCTCAGCCTGTTGGCCTACTCCCGAGAGTCGCTCCACTCAACAGTCTCCGGTCTGTGTCATTCGCTCCCGCGTCGATCAATAATGGGTGCTGTACATAATGCAAAAACGTATTATGCAAATTTTGCGTCTTTATAGTAACGCCGCTTTTCCCTAGCCTCAGGTGATTTTTTTATTCTCTACTTGAATAATGTGTGATCAACTTTGTGTAATACATATTAGTGTGTGTGCGATAACTGCAATGCGATTTGTGAGGAAACAAAAAGAGAATAATTTGTTGTTGCTCATTATTAATTTGCACGCTTTGGAAAATAACGATACATTCTACTTCCTTTTCAAACCAAATCGAGCGTTACGAATGGGTTTAGATTTTATTTCCATTGCAAATTACAAACTCATCAGTTTCGTCGAGCATTTGAACAATTATTTTGCGAGTGTGAACACTGTGCACACAGTTTGCGACGAGACGTTTGAATAAAATATGTGTGTACATTATTTGAAGTTGGGAAATGTTGTTATTCGGTGTGACTCTAATCCGATGTGCATCAAACCGTGGCACGGTGTACAAAATTGTGTAAACGAATCGCTCAGAACAGAGTGGAATTGATGTAATTGGAATTGATTTATGAGTAACGCGAATATCTAGGATAAATCCTCGGGGGAAATACGAATAGAAGCCCGTTGGAATTCCAACGACGTTGACTTGGTAGCGACTCGGAAATGGCTCCAGCAAATCAATTTCTTCGCATTTACCAATGTTAATTTGCAAGGACTCGCTTTCGGAGCTGCACCACTGTTTGTGACTTTGCCGTAAGCGCGGCATTGTCGATATTGATTGAAAAATGTTCAAAATAATGCCGTTATTGCTTTTTTCACTGCATAATTACTTTGTCACCCCTTTTGACCGTGTTCATTATAATCTTGGCTCGACTTCAATGGGACAATTTTGCTGCTTTTCATTTTTTATTATTTCCTATAATTATTTCTTTATTACTACATATTTAGCAAAACTTAAATGCAATTAAAATTTCTATTCTAAGAATTATTATTATTAATTGTTGCTTTATATTTTCATAATCATTTACCTTAGTACAAATTGAATTCGGGCCCTAATTATTGCCGCCCGAAAAACTCATAGGGCCCTTATAAGGCTCCAAATAGGTTAATCACTGGCCCTTTGTTGGCGTGTAATGCCTTTTCCCATACGAAAGCCAGAAAAGTAAGCCATAATAGGCCCTGATTAGGCTAATTAGGGTTGACCCGAATAGATTTTCCTTTAATTTTAGCTTTCTTAGGTCCTTATTATACAAAATAGGGCTAGCCCCAATTGTTTTGAAAAAATTATAAATTGAGAATAAATTTCTTGGATAGTTGGACAGTTGTAAAATTTAAACTTCCAATTACAATTTCAATATATATACAAATATGTATCAACAATACAATGCATCTCACATCAAAACTAACATCCAAACACAATCAAAACTAGATTTAGTGTGATTTGGCCCACACATTAATGAATTACTAAACTCCAAAATGAAATAATTCTGGTAAACCTTGTAAGGCCGTACTTTCTCCTACATTTTGGCCAAAATCTGGCAATTTCTAGAGAGAGCATTACACGTCAGAAAAACGCCAGATCGCACTTTCTTCCATTTTCATATAAGGGCCTTTAAGGAGCCTAATTGTTAATGTCTAATTAATGCAAGCCTTAATAGGCCCTTAATAGGCCTAATGGAGCAGTCACAAAGAAAAAATTTTTCTATATGGCTTACCTATTAAGGGCCATAATAATTTTTAGGAGCTGCCCGAATATTGTTTTACTAGGGTAATAACTAAATTTTGCAGTGGAGGCATAATTTTAATGATATGAAACAGGAGAATGTGAAACGAGTGTAATGGTTTTTGAAATTAAAAGAGAGGTTGGAGTTTTGAGTTGACAAGGTTCGTTAAACCGAGACCCAGTAGTATGCAGTTGGCTGCAACAAATCTGAAGATCGTGACACGTTCGTCGAAAATGCGATTAAAAAAGGCGATAGCAAAGGTCAGAGCTCGCAGGTAAGGCTCACCGGTAAGAAAAGGGATTACGAAACACACGCGCTGACTGCTATCTCCGATCTGACCGTGTTTTATACACGCGTGCAGCCAATGCGTTTCCGCTGCCTCGCATATCTTAACACACGACTCGAACGTCCGATCATCCTCCGACCGAATTCACTCACATTCAAGTGCGCTTCTCGCAACTTATCATAAATATAATGGAAGCCCTCGCGGTTGCATTATTCAACTAGCATTGTTATATATTTTTATTCGCAAACAATGTTGCATCTTTTCTTTATTCGTTTGACATTCTACACGGTTCGTCGTTTTCTTTTTCTACTCCTTGCGCGTGAAAAATATCATGTGATTCATAAAAATCGAATTTGCAACTTTAGCTCTAAATTTGAGATTCTGTCGGGGTAATTCAATTTTGCCAGTGATACAACACGTGTTGCGTCACCGAGATACGCCTTTCCCGTTGCACAATTCATTAAACTGAGCATGATCGATAAAAGCTTTTACTTTTATTAAACAGCAATGATAAGGTGTCTTCGTGAAATGTTCCACGTTACATGATATGATTAAAATTATACGAAGCTCGATCAAAAGATTTTGTAATAAGAAACGTTCAAAAAGGTACGCAATCGAAACGTTTTGGATATCTTAATAGAAACATTTTTTAAATGTTTTAGATAATCAGACTTTAAATAGGGAATAATAAATAATTGGAGAAAAAAAGATTTTTAGATTGATAACAAAACGTTCATTATAATTTCATCCTTCAAATGTTTTTTTGTTTGCCTCTCCTTTTCATTACGCGAATTGTCTTACTTTTTATTGTCGGGATATGAATTACGAGAGCAGCAAATTCATAGCCCCTTCATCCGTAGCAGAATCGCACAATATCCACTATGCAAAATTATAATTCGAATGCAAAGTGCGGACGTTGTTGATTGTAAACGTCGTTACGAGCAAAATTTATTTCGCGCTCCCTCGTAAATCGCGACGTTTTTTTTTGTGCCGCGACGGCAATAAGTGCGTCGTGCGAAATGTTTAATCGAGCGAAGGGGTTTGCCAGCGATGGTTATCCAGCATTTGACGTAACTCCCGCATCAAACGTTCACAGTCGTGGAAAATGACATCGTTGACACTCGATAGAGTTAACTCTACATATCGACAAAGGACGCCTTTCAGCTTCGAACTATTCGTGTCACTGATTGCTAAAACACTCAAAAGTATTCTGAAGCATATTTCCGTTCTTTATTTATTTTTGTTATTTTTAAAAAATATATTGTTTATATTTTAATATTTTAATTATTTCAATTATATTTATACGTCCAAACCAACCTCAAATGTTGTACTTACAAAGTTAGAAAAATACGAGAAAAAATAGTTTCATTTCATTTTAACAATCCTTCAATTAATAATTGCATAATTTGATGCGACGAAAAAAAAAGTAATTTTCTTTCTCTTTCAGTTCATGATGGAACGTGTATAATCCTCGGGGAAACCGGACTTAATTGGTAAGTTAGCACACAACTTTTTGCATCTTGGCAGGCGAAAAAAAACCCTAACCCGAATATTTTTCATAATGGTAACGCGCAAATTAATTATCTCTCGTAAAATTTGTTTAACCTGAAAATGTGCAATAACATCATATCGCGAAAATATATACGCGAGAGCGGCACACGCCGAAATACCAATTAATTACCGAAAGTATATATATGTATATTCTCCTACCTCGTCCATTCGTCACGCGCCGGACGTAGTGATAATTTAGCTAAATCAACAAAACATTTTCTTTCACTGGACCCCACCTCTCTGCTCAACTCGAATTATTTCATCGCGCACATTCTTTCTGTCGCAATTTCGTTATTTACCACAGAACTCGGTAGTTTTTTCCCCCCGTTCGTTGTACATTTTTTTGTTTCTTTATTTTAGCATTAGCTCTATAAAGTCAAATCCTCATTCCGTTTATAAATTCATTATGGATTAATTAATTAACTTTAAATTGAAATTTTAATAATTCGTTAAACCTATATCCAATGTCAGATTTTTATATTGAAAACAAAAAAGAGAGATTGGAGGCACACAAAAAGCCCAACACACGTTGCGCTAATTTTTGCCTCATTTTTGCGAACGATTTTGATGTAGTTGTCAGGAAACGTGTACCTTGTTACTTGTGCGAGAGAAATTTTGTTCGAAAATTTCATTTTCGGACAATGTTTACGCGCTGAGTATGATTGATGCCCTATTTGAATTACACGCTTTACCGATGATGTATCGCACACATTCATCTTTATTGGCTGATGAGTAATAAATAATCAATGCACCGTCAATAGAAAATAATACGCCGAGAATTCGTCATCATTTTATTATTTGTATCAAGTTTAATTACAACGAGAGTTCAACGAAACTGCTCTATAAATTTGATGTCAAACAAACGGACTGTTCTTTGTATAACATTATACCAAACTTGGTTCTCCGATTTTACGAATTAATATTAATTTCAACTCGAAAAATATTAAAAAATCGTCCCGGAGTAATTGAATTTTGTAGTTAATTAAAAATCGGATACAAATTTCGTTGGGAAATTGATTCAATTTTCCGGCTCGATTTCTGACAAGTATGTTTTCTCATAAATTCATCTACAAAGAAGTCATGATCATACAAAGAGCGTGGGAGGAGGAATTAAACTCAGAAGCTTCCGCGCTAATAAATTTTCCCTCGGACAAATGGAACCAGCTGTCTCTTTGTGCGCACCTCCTCGTAAGAGGTTCTTCTTCCGCACCCATCCTACTTTTTGTCCCGCTCGCACACTCGGCTAGCGCACGAGCGCCGTCTTTGTGTCTGTCCTCTTTCTCTCTGCCTTCTCTTTTTTTCTCCTCCGTCGTCCTTTTTCAACCGCGGATAGCGGGGGAAGGCACCGTGGCCTCTGTGAGAGAGCATCACAGCATATTGCGGCGAGCTCGATCTCTGCCCGGAAAATATACTCGAAAGACTGAATCGGACACGCGGCGAATAGTAATGAGAGTTATGATTAGATTTATATATTAAAAATGAATAGTTGCTCTGAAATAGAGGTCACGCGGGGGTCGCGAAATTGGTGCAAAAATCAGTCTGATTACTCTCTCATAGAATAAGTTTTAGCTTCTATTCTCATATTCTCGTGACCATTTTGTGTTTTTTTCCTTTCCCCTCTTAACTCGTCGGACTAAAAAAACTATGTGCTGCGCGTAGCAAGACATTTATTATTTCGCCGAAACATTTTTCTTCGTATCTTAACAAAGTTGGTTGTAAAAAGTCAAACTACACAACTCGACTTAAATTACTTTTATTGCGTATAATTGTTCGCCGTCTGCGAAAGTCCGAAAAATTTTTCCGGAGAGTCGTAATCGTGAGCAGTATATATTTTTCCGTAACAGAATTCGTTGTTTGGAAGTTGGTTACTGTTTTATATTAAATTTGTCATAGGGTTTCAGATGACCGACGTTGAAACTATATAATTCTCGTTAAACAAAAAGTACGAAACTCTTAATGAAACTTGAAAAACAATTGTCTTAAATTGAGAAGTTTTCATATTTTTTCTTTTACTTTAAATTCAGAAAGTAAATTAAAAAATAACAAGAGAAGTAGCTGACGCATTTTATTTTAGCACATTATTATATTGGGGTTTTCTTGGTCGAGGCAATTTTCATTCTGGTACATGCACTTTTCCAAGCTTGTTCTACAATTTTGAATATCGAACGCGAAATGAGGAGCGGTTGTTTCACAACTGTGTCGAACACGGGAGCGTCGCAATCGTAGGTGGAAGTAGGCTTGGCCTACTTCGATCCGGTAACAAAGAGAAGAGTGTCCTTTAGATGGGGTCATGGGCCTCGTAAATGCGACGCCAAATTCAAATCGGTGCCTGGAGATAGCATCGTGACGGATGTTGCTTATGTCACGCGTTAGTACACGTCCGGCCATCCCCCAAATTTTTGTGTCTTTTTCCCGCTTGTTTAGACAGGCCCTCTACATCAAAGTCAATGCTACTAAATGCATCGTCGCTATTTTCATTGGACTCAATAATTTCACTGACGTTACATTTTTTATTACTTTTTGTATGTTTATATCAACTTTTTGAATTTTCTAATTAAAAAATATTGAATAAAATATTGACAAATAAAAATGCAATTAGCTATGTCTATTTTTCATTTGTTCTACATTTTATGTTAAAATTCTTTGTATTGGAAAAAGATTAAAATATGGTAAAAATATCGTTGAAAACTGGCCAACATAAGATACAGTGTTTTGTCTGACAAATCAAATATCGATCGCGTTAAATCAATCGGACAGAAGTTAAACAAAACCGTCAATTGATCGCGCCAGTTTCTGCTTGCCGACCTTTCGCGCGCTTCTCATGTGAAAAGTTATTTTTAAATAAAACAATGCTCAACGGTCCGCGATGGCGGAAAAACGCGTAAAAAAAGTCGCCACACCGGTTTCCCCCCGTGCGAGCGATCCACTTTTTTTTTTCCTCTCGCTTGTCTCGTCACGGCGGCGATTTTATTTTTACAAGTTCGCAAATATTCAAATCAAATGGAATTCGTTTGGCGGCACGTTCGCGGTAATAAAAAAAATCTTCAAATGAAATGCAGTTATAAAAAGGAATCAGGAAAAAGTCAGTCTGCTAAACATAATCCGTTGGTTCGCGTTGGCGTGTTGCGCGACAAAGGATCAAAAGAAACGCACCATTTTGTCAGCAGCTTGTGATGCTCATCGTTGATATTATCGTTGCAAAATGCTCTGCCAAAAATTTATCGGATTTGTATATATTCCGATGAATTTCCGTTCGTTCATGTCAAAATATATTCCGACGCATCTATCTAGATCATTTCTTTCGCTTAAAAAGTTCCGTTATACATTTTTTCGCAACAAAAATTTTATTTATGTAACATTTTATTTATTTATTTTTTTTTCTTTTTTATTGCCTATCGTTTTTTAACTTCATTCTTATTTGTTGAACCAGAGGAAAGAAAAAATTCGCTGACGGGGAATATAATTAAAAGCACGTTTCTCGTACGTTCATTTAATTTGAAAGGGCCGCTGACATAACAATTGCTTCACTTCTTTCGGTCGCGCGGAAACCGTAGCATTAATGATTCCGCGCAAATAAACAACTCCCGCGAGTAGTGAATCCGTACGAGAGCCGCATTGACCCATCGCACCCAGAGAAATTGGACAGCAATTAGATTTTCTCATCGCGTCACATCGCTCCTCTCTTCCTTCGTTCTTTGTCCGCTCTTCTTCTTTTGTTCGCTCGCCGTTGTTTCACTTTTCAGCATCGTGCACTTGCGCTTCGTGCAATCGCCCAATATCCAAGCCGAATGCATTGTCTCTCCGTCGTTCCGTTACGTTCATGACCGAAAGTTCCTTCACTGCGATCGTTTCTTTCGACTGTCAGCGATCGCAAAAAATTATTCTCCCGATTGAACTTCTGTTCAGCTCGTTAAATCTGTTCAAAACTGTGCAAAACATTGCAACAAATTGCAAAATTTGACAAATTCTAACAAAAATGTTCATTTAAAACAGGTCGAATATTGAAGACGCAAAGAAGTAAACATTTTTCTTATAGTTTTTGTCTTAACTTTATACAACGTATGAAAGACAAAATTTTTGTTACCAAAAGGTGTAAGAATTTTTCTCAAAGAGAGATAAGGGCATAGTTTGAATTCCGTATTTGAACAACTCAGCAAATATTCCAAGTGTGTTTTTAGATACGAGATTGTTTCCGGTATTTCAAATTGGGTTTTAAAACGACACCGAGGTGATATCAAACGAACAAAAAAGAAACCTGAAATCAAATTTGAGACAAAAAAGAACTAAATAAAAGTTGCAAACTCAACAACTAAAATTAAAAACTACAACGAACGAAATTTATTTCAGGAATAAAATGTTGTCACAACTACTATTTGTCACCGAATGTATATTAAAATACTTAATTCAGAACTGTTTGTTATCTCTATTATAAATTGATATTTTCATATCCTGTTGTTTTTGCTATGATAATTTAAGCGCAAACCGTTGAACGTCATAATTATATTAAAAAAAAAACGTTATGCACGCAAGAAAATTAATAGAGTGTAGATTGAAAAAAAAACTGGAACCCATCAACACGTCGTAAATCGAGTCGAAATTATGAAACTGCAGCGGCTTAAAACTGTTATAAAAAATATCTCGTGTGCGAAACAAATTAGCCTTTTAGCAAGGCCGCTCATTAGCATAATTAAAACATACGAAAGCCATAGAATTTGCACGAGCCGATAACGGGGCCGGACCGATCGGCAGATAAACTGGCGAATGACGTAACGCGCTCATTCATAATCGAATAATTTGGAAGCCGGGCGTGCATCTGCCTTGAATTTTCGGCCCGACTTCCTGCGATGCAATGTCCCGAGATTACCACACGCTTCTTCTCGATCGCAACGATGCTAATCTTCGCGTGTAACTTACCAGTCACGATAAATTAAATTAAAAGCTACACGACGTAGCTTGACTACGCCCTCGTGACGCACGCGATTCTCGTGTAAATGAATCACGAGGAAATCATAACTCCGCACATGCTAAAAAAACTTCCTTGGCCGGACCGAAAAATTTGTACACGAAATTGGAACCCTTAACTTTCAATTCGATCGTGTTTCTTATCTTGTACAACTTCTTCTAACGTTTTTAAACAGTTTCACTGTATATTTTGTTACTCATCGTTTATTTATTTATTCATTTTTGTTTTCTGTTTCTTAAATATTTGTTCGTAAAATTTTTTTAAAGGACATGCCAAAGTGTTAAAATCTGCAATAAAAACGTTTGTTAAGAAATTGATTTTTGGCCAAAAATCACTTTACGGTTTCCTTAATTACAAAAATCGTAATCGACTATATTATTTTTCGGGCTGCAAAAAATTCGAAACGTATCTCGGCGCGTGAGAAACCTTGTTATTGAGAACGTGCGAAAACTGTGATCCAAGCTGGTTACCGCGGCGCTGATAGTGATTTTCTAATGCAATTAAATTTCGATAAACTTTTATTTGATGTTGTTTCTCAGGATTGACGCGCGGGGTCAACGTGACGCGATTAATCATAAGTAGCGCTCCCTCTTGATGTTTTACAATGGTTCATGATCCATTCATTCACAAATCATCCAGTTTCGCTCATCAATCGTATTTATACACTTCTCCCACGTGGAAAATAAAGTTAAACAAGAAAATACGGCAAGTATTTTATAAAATCAATTGCAACTTTCGCACTGAGGATAGAAAATTAACAACATGAAGTGGCTACAATGTAAAAGTTGTAGCAACTGTACAGTTACAAACAGTGAAATAGTAATTGTTAGGTGATTCATTTTATTCTATTTTAGTTATTAGTTGGAATTTTACTAAAGTAACATTCATTATAATGTTGTTGAAATAGAAAAAATGTTTTTTAAAAAACTTCGTTGTAATTTGTATTAAAATTTTAATTTTTAATTTTTCTTTATTTTTAGACTGAAAAAGTGCGCACTTGTAAAGTAATTACAATTTTTAATAGTGAAGTTTAATAGTTTTATTTTTTTCCTTAGTATATTATTTCAGTTTAAAAAGAAACTAAAAAACATTCTTGCAACCTTTTTTATGATTTTGATAACGAAAATTGACGCGTTTGTAGGCAGAGGTGCGAGGATGAAAATTTCCACATGAAAAACCAGTAGTAAAAGGCGGGTTCGAACAATGACGAGGGCAAATAAAGGACACTCGAGAGAGCGCGTCCCGCTCGGATAATAAACATAATGCTTTTTTTCGCAATGAGGCGAATCTTTTGTGACGGTCACGCGCAGACGCGTCTTCAGAGCTCGACGTGGCTCGCGTGTTCGTCGCGATCGCACGTATGACGTAACCGTGCCCACGCGCACACATCTCTTCACCCGGTGGAAGAAAAGTCGAGGGAGACAAAGCAGCGCAAATGCGCCCAGGTCGCCGGGTCATCTCGGACCAATTTCAACCATGTTGAGCATTTAAATTGAGTCTCGTGACACGACCTCGTGCCTCTCGTCCTGCTGCTGCTCGCATTCCGCCGTCGAATATTCCTCTTCCGGCATTACTACTTTCAACGCGACGTCATTTCAACCGTTCCGTGCATGGATTATTTCATTTACTACCAAGCGACGCTATTCATTTATGCAGTTTTCTGAACGCCCAAAAAAAAAGAAATTCCTCCCAAAAATTAATGTTAAAATTCCTTATATCTTTGTAATATTCATTCTACTTTCCAGAGAATCACAGTCTGCATTCATGAAAATCACATTAATGAGAGACATTTAATTAGGAACAGATAATAGAGAATAATGAAAAATGAAAAATAGTTATCAAATAAATGTTGAAAATGTACACATAAAATACAGCGTTTAATTAATACATTAATGTATTCATTCAAAATTAAATTGCAATATTTAAACATAAATACAGGGTCTTTTTCTCCCTTACAAAAGTCCCTTACAAAAGTTTTCGAGCTAATTTTATATGAATTCCCTGCACGGATAGAAAAACACCATCATATTTTACTATGATTCTCAGCAAAGCTCGGACGGTAAAGCTACATATAATAAATTACAATGATCATAATAAAAT
>JAPYZS010000733.1:0-18350 GCA_030522925.1 Trissolcus japonicus
TTTATTCAAGTAATGCGCCGTATAAAGTTTCGTGAGGTTAGGTGAGAGTGGGGATAAATGATCTAAGGGGAAGCGTTAGATAGCCGCGCGGGACTGCCGCAAGATAGCCGATTGGTTAGATAGCCAATAGTAAGGTAGCCAAGATTCTACTGTACATCTAAAAAAGCCGTGGTCGACGAAAGTTAGTTTGTCCTCGGTTTATTCAATTTTTGATTGGTTGACGGGTATAATTAAAAACTTTTGGAATAAATATGATTGTTTTTCATTTAACCTATTGAAAAAATAAAAATAGTAGGCGCTTGCGAAGCACGCGCTTGAAGCCTAGTTTATAACAATAATAACAAGGCTTTGATCGATGGATTTAAAAAAAAAATTATTAACAAAATTTTTTGCGGCTTTCAACACAAATTTATTGGGTTCTTATATATAGAACTTCTTTTTCTTATAATGTAATTTGAAAAACAAATTATTATTTGACAATTAATGATCAATCAAATTTTTTTTTTATATTACAGAAAATTGTTAAATGAAAGCTAAAATATCTGTTTCAAATAAAAAAAAAATGTGCCTTAGTAAAATCAATTTTAAAAATTAAAAGAAAATAAAATACAATTAATTCACTGTAACGCCATCTGATATCAAGAATTAATTTTTTCATGTTAAAAAATGAAAAATACAGGCTTCAACCTTCAAAATGGTGTAAGATTGAAGTCTTTTTCGATGGAAATCGTTGATGTTTGTTCATTTTAAAAAATGCGTTTCTCAGCGATATCGATTTTTTGAACATATTTTTAAATTTCGAAAAAAGGTGCCAGCACTGGGTTTTGAAGTGGACGCTATTTTTTCTGGGTTTAGAGTGACCCAATGAAGGATTCTAGTTCATTTTTATAGGTGTGCTACAAAATTGAAAATAAAATTTTTTCGTGATCAGCTCAATTAAAAATATCTGTGTTCACAAATGTCACATATATGGAACATAAATGGCACATATATTGGTCCATAAATGTCACATAAATGAATCATAAATGGTACATGTATGTATCTATATTCTATACCTGTGCCATTTATATTTCATATATGTGTCATTTATGTCCCATATATATAATTTTATTTTGGTAAGGTGCCTTTTTTTCGTGAAAGTTCCCATTTACTTCTAAATTATGCAATTAAAAAAATTAATTATTTAAATTCCGATAGGTATACATGACCCCTTAAGATGGTTCTAAAAATACTTTTTTCTGAAAATACATACATGAACGTGAAAATTAAACTTGATTTTTATGTCCAATCATGTTTTTTTTTATTTTTAGAACTTCAATTTTTCCCGGGCCCTAGTAACGTCCTTTAATAGCCCCAACATGAGCCAATAAATGATTACCTCATAGAGGCTCTCGACAGGGAGAGTATTACCCGCCATCAAGGTGCCTTTTTTATTTCTAGAAAGGACCCTTTACGGGCAATGAACATTGTGTGGCACGCCTTTTTCGGGCCCGAATTCAAATGTTCACTAAGGATATTGTTCTGATCAATACCGCTCATGATCAACTAGGTCAAATGGTGCTTTTCGTCATAATTATATTGAGAGACCTGAAAAATTTTTTTAATGAAGAGACTCTTGTGTGTTGGTGGGTCCTTCTCTTCCCATTTTTATAATTTATGTTGAACCTGTACCACGATTCGCTCACGCTCATTCAGCTCATACAAATGGCCAAATAATTGAATTGTAATTTGTTTCCTTCGCAAGTAAAATCTTAAATAGTCGAGAGCAACTTTTTGTTTTGATCATTTTGAACTTTGATCTTTTTGAAAATTTTTGTTTTGATCGCTGCCGTGAATTTTCAAAATTGATTTAAGTAATCCTTTAATTCAATTCAACGAACTTCAATTTAAATTTAATATAGCTATATATTATTTTATTAGAAAACAATTTTTAGAATATTTCTTTTTGGTTAAAAAAAAGATTAAATTCATCCATTAAAAAAATTTTCCAAAAATCAATAAAAATGTTGAAAAAATATATTATAAAAAAAGAAGGCAACATCTAAAAACATTAATTTAAATTCACGATTCCACGCATGATGTTTAACAGTCATTCATCAGCTAATTCTTGCACGGATTTCACGTCAAGGCGTACAATAAAAGTCTCGGTTTATTAAAGCTGAGAGCATCATGTCTAGACACTCACCCTATGAGGAGCTCGTAGAAGTCGATGCACTGCAGCAAGTTGGTTGATGAGAGGCAAGGTCGCGCTGAAGGTGTGCACCGGAGGTCTCGGTGGCTCCGGATACGAACTCGCGTATGCAAAGGGATCGACATCATTCAGATACTGAACCCTACACGTAAGCGACATCTCGACTAAGCGAAAGCCCCGCTAGACCGACACCCCGCTTTCAGTTTTGTTCAACACTCGCAATCGCGATTCAGTATCACTTATACACACGCTATAGACATATCACACTGAAAACACACAAATTTGTATTCATTAAAAGTTATGTCGAGTAGTATAATCGATTCAACCCTTGTGACAGGATTTATTGAAGAACACTTTTTGCAATTCTATTGTAATTGATCGATCGCCTGGGGTAATTGTGACACACTGGGTAAAGAATTTTATATTAAAATTCAATTTATTTGGAATATTTTATTGTCTCTACAAGTTTATCATCTATCAATAGTTAACAACATTATTCCAGAACCCATTAGTTCCGAGACTTGTAAGAGTTATTCGAGATGTCACAATTACTCCAAACTGTCATAATTACCCCAGGTGACCCTACACATACAAATCTCTTTAAGTTGTCGTATCGCTGTTAAGAGTTTACATATTTTTCATTTTCCCCTTATTTTTACAAAATCAACAATATTAATCGTTTTGTTAATACATAATACAGACATTGATACGTATTTGTTACACATACAGTTTGTACACAAAGTATGGAAACCTTGAAATATCTCCAAAAATTAACACCAGAAGTAAAAAAAATACACGAGTTAAATTTTTTGAAAAGCTATCTAAATTAGCACTACACTCGATCCCCTAAATCAACCCCGCCCTAGTAAAAAAAATAATGGGGCGTACCCTTAGAATTTGTTTGACCATTTATAAGCGTTTTAGAGTAAGCCCTAATGAAATAATTTGTAAGGCATATTTTTAGGGGTCATGCATAGGCCCTGTTAATTAATCCAAAGAAACCTTTTTCATGCGTCCGTTTGGCATGTTACTTTTTGTAAGAGCTTAAGTACGGGCCATATTTGGGCGCTGTAATTATATCAGAAATATTTTTTAAAATTAATTTCAATCATAAAAATTCAATAGAATTAAATAATTCGGATGTAACTCAGTCTTATATGAGCGAATCCAGAATTAACTGACCGTTAGCCGGACCAAAAAAATATTTTTTGAATTTAGTGGCACACTCCTGAAAAAAAATACACGTGGTCCTGAGACCATCCTAAACACGAAAAAAATGGGTTTCCTTTTTTTTGAAAGGGTGACACATTCAAATGAATAGTTTCTGTTTATATTTATTTTCATGGATTCGGCATTAAAATAAGTCGATACAAAAAGTTCTGATTCAGTTTGGGTCTGTACTTTATCCTACAATATTTTGTTCCCCTTATAAAACACAAAAAGTTAGTCGCCCACATTTTTGGGAGCCAAAATGTTAGGCGCCAGAATTTTTAGGTGCGAAAAAAAATTTTGTTGAACGAAAATTAATTTTTTTAGCTTTTTTATAGTGATGTCCGTTATATTATAAAATTTTTATATACAAACAGTAATTTTTATGGTTTTCATTCAAACTTTAAAAATAAAACAATTCATAACAAAAAACAAAATCAAAACAAAAATAAGACAACAAAATTTATTTCCATACATGGAAATGGTTTTTTTTAAATTTATTTCTTTTAAAAATAACTCATACTCATGTCGAATCTGTCATATGAAAATTTTCAATCAAGTTCTTAAAAAAACTGTTCATGTATAAAAAAATTAAATGAATTTTCGACGCACAGCGTGATCTACTTTGAATCTCGTACTTTTTCAAAGTTTTTTTTTAATGTGTCACCCTTTCAAAAAAAGTGGAAAGTGGAAAGTTTTATTTTCGTGGAAGATCTCAGGAACACGTTTTTTCAGAAGTGTGCCACTAAATTCAAAAAATATTTTTTGGTCCAGCTAACATATGCTGTATTATTAATTGGAATTTTATCGAAATAAAATTAAAACGACTATAAAATTATGAATTGAAAAATTTGGTATAATAAGTGAGTTTCACAATAAGATCTATATTTCCCAAAGCGGTGTTCATTCATTAATATTTTAATAAATGTGTTGTTTAAATACTTTTTAACTAAATATTAATGTTGTTTTATAAATTTAGGTAACATTAACATTCTAAGACATCACAAAATACTTAAATAAAGAAATAAATTAATTCACTTTTGAGATTCCAAAGTTGTCACTCTGCAGAAAAATGCATTGAAAGGATAGGAACATGCCTCTTGCCCCTCACCACCCCAGTGACCCTCCTTAAATGAGAAATATTTGCAAAAATTTTAATTTATAAATAAAATTAAAATTTGTTCATAAGGTCCTGATGAGAATTTAGGGCTTCTCTATCTTGGATCCAAACTCAATTTTTACTAAGACGAGGTGAGCCGGAGGCAAAATTGAAAATTTAAATGGGAACTCCAACTGTTTATTCCAGAATTAATACCCCTGGGGGTTGGTTTAGGTAGTCGAGGATAGTGTCAATGCATAGCTTTTCAAAAAATATTTGACACGTGTATTTTTGTTTTTCGCTTTTGACGTTAATTTTCCGAGATATTATAGATCAAAATATTTCGAGGTTTCTATACTTTTAGACACATTGTATACATTTGTTTCCATTGATTATTTTTTCAATTTATAAATAAACGACTGATAATAGCAATCGGGTCGTCCAAACCAATTAGCAGGTTCATTATTTTTTCACGCGCAATATTCCGAACCGGTTCGCCAATATTCTAAACGCCGTATGCGTTTGATTTCATTTTCAATGGGGGTTGATCCCATTACGGAACTACCAGGCAATGTCACGTTAGTCCTGACATTTGACAAAAAATCTAAATCTTAAATACCTACTCGTTTTTTATTTGCAACTTTATAAAAATTTGACAAAGTAAATTACCGCTCGACATTATGATTTAACTTCTTACTAAGTCAGTTGGGATAGCACTCCTCGATTGTGCTTGGAAAGTCAAGTTTTTATAACTAAACTTAATACACTACACTGAGAGAAATCGGAGAAGTTGAGACAGCAGATCATTTAGTTGATTCATAGGTTATTAACAGACAAACCCAGTTGAGATAACTGACATCATTTGATTCAACTGAATATGCTGTTGATCGGAATTTTTAGTTGACTGACTGAAACAATTGTGTTGTTACCGGGTAACAATAACAGATACAGATTAATTTGTTTTCTTCATGTACGCACAAAAGTTAAACGGGCACTTATCAATACATTTCAATATGCCTGAATGACCCTTTAATTTTTGTGCGGAGTGGATATATGGGCCATAAATACTTCTAGATTCCAAAATTCAATCATTTTACATTGTTACCGAACATAAATACGAAAAAGAAGACAAGAAACATGTTTCTTCGAATGTTTGAAAAATGAGTATTGAACAATAAAACTTACTAAATAAAATTGACAAGCAATTCAAATTTATATGCTGACAATAAAAAAAATACCACATCAAAGACATTAAAGTGTGTGGCCTTCAAAAAGCATGTACCGCGAGCTATATAAGTTGATCGAGTACCGTCGAGAGTGAAAAATTGCCGGACGTTATTATTCATAGCAACAGCAGAAAGCAGACGCACGTTTTTCGTATAATTCAATGAGAATGTCTATATGCACGTGAGCCCATGTAGACGCATTTCCATTTTACATCTTTATAATTGACGTATCAATGGGTGAAAGGATACGTTGCTGCGGTCGCAGAAACGCATGTAATAATGCTCTAACCAACGACGAATCCTGCTTGTGAATAAATGAATATAGACGAATATTACCGATAAAGCATTAAATTTATTGAAAGATAAGACATTCTGTGATGTCAAACAACCTGTGTTGCCCTGTGCTTTTGACTTTGAGATATCGCGAGTCACGGGTCCCCTCTTCGTTATTAATTCATTCACTCCCGTGAATTATTCGCATCCGATCGCGCACAAACTCCGATCTTACGCAACAGGTTCGATTAATAAAACGGCCCACCTGAAGTCATTATATACCAAATTGTAAGCAAGATGCACCTGTTTCAATCACAAAAGTAAAACTTTAACGGCTTTTTTTAACTAAGTTAAATGCACGCGTACTTAAATTATTGATGATATATAAAACATCAACATTGGTGAAATATAAAAATTTACTTTATATTTTTGTAAAAATTTCTTGTACTTTATTGTGGATGAATTTGTTTGTAATCAAAAGGATTTTTATTCTGATCCCTTGTATCACAACTAAAATATTATTATTAAGCTCATATTGTCATGCATACTGCTTATCATGTGATGTCAATGCGCGAGCATTTGCTGTCTATCAATAATCAAATATTTTTCTATTTTAAGAGAATTTTAATTAAACTCTTCTTTTTATTTCTCGAAACCAAATTGATTACATTTCTATTGCTTTTTTATTGTAACTAATATATTATTAACCACTAAATTCATTTTGGCTTTGATCATGTGTCGATGCATACGCATTATAGCTATTACCCAATCACGTGGTACACATGAAGTCAGGAGTTATAATCACTTTTGACAACTTCAGGGTTACATAAACTTTTTAATTGCGGATTTCATTTTTCCACTTTTTCATTATTGTTCTTTGCTTTTCTGAAGTATTTGTAAATTGCACATTATTTTTGTAATAGATAATTGTACAGATTGTCATCCAAAAGTGTCGTTGGTACGCAAGATTGATAGTAACAGTCGTGTCATTAGTTATACCAGTCACATCATCATTTTAAAGCATCATTTTAAGGCAATTACACAATGTCACTTGAATAATGATCGCTTAATGATGCGATACGACGCGTTGGTACAATAATTAAAAAAATGCCTTAAACAAATTATCGTGAGTGACATTCAACCGCAACCAGCGCCAGAACAATGAAGACGTTATTCGGATGATCACGCGGGGCTGCCTTTCGTCAATTTTGCTGAGGTAATCTCCATGCCACTCATAAAAATAATCGAGCCGGAAACGAGTGTGCACCCTGACCCAATTTCCACGTGCGTCAATTACACGCAACTTTACGTCATGGCATGTTTAATGTTCATCTGTAAATTTTTCAATCGGTAAACGTTCTCAAGAGACAATGACCTTTGTCAAGCAATTTCAATCTCGAAATTTGAATTATCAGTTTGGTCTTTGCAGTGATTATCTCGTTCACTTTTTTTACAACGTGTGTTTTTTGATAGAAAAATAAATCTTGGCTCTAGGTCAATATATTAATGAAGGCGCGATAACAAAATAAAGGTTGTGATCTAGACATAAAAATAGAGTGATACTGGTTTTACAGGGCGTCAGATTGTGCTATCAAACATTTGAATCATGCTTCGTGCATAAGTTATCATATATGTCGATATGTATCACCGAAATTACAGACGAACTCTCATTATCATGCGCTCAAGGTCTACACTGCTGCGTTATGCAAAGCGTCTCGGCTTCGAGAGAAACATAATGAGTCTCTCGCGTGTCCGAAAGAACGAGATAGGCCGACGATTCTTGCAGACAGAAACCGGCGCGGAGAAATGGCCGACAACGCAAAATAAAGACAACGAGACATCCAGGCGCAACCGATAGGCCGAAATGAATTGACGCGTTGTCGCTACCCGTACATACCAAACGGCCTAAGTAAAAATTTATATATGGCCCCATTTATGAACCATAAATGAGCACCATATATGGACCATAATTAAACATATACGGGCCATAATTAAACATATATGCCAAGTATTCGTGAACCATATATGTCGACATATATGGAACATTTATGATACATAAATGGTTACATAAGAGCAGTGCGGGTGTATGTGATATTTGGTAATTTCAGTATAAAAATAATAATAAAATTATTACATATGAACAGAATCTTATTTGTTGATCATCTAACAATGATTTGATCGAAAGTTCAAATCAAAACAAACATCAATTCATTTTTTTATTGATGTTTGTAGTTACCTGCCAAAACAACTTACATTATGAAAGTTTTCTTCCATAACTTTAAAGTTATATTTTAAAATGAAAAATATTATTATCTTTTATCTTTCAACGTATACCTTAGATTCGTGATAACTTCTAATAGTATCACTAATCTCTAACGATAACTATAAATTATTGTAAAATAATGTTTTTATTTGAGAATCACATTGACCTGATATTTTTTTGTGCTGTGGGTGACTCCTCTGCTAATGGTGTACATGGGAAAAAAAGGACAGTGTTGAATTACCAACACTGACCAAAAATATTGGGACAATGTTGTCACCAATGCTGTTTAGTATTAGACTTTAATAACATAAACACACACTATTTCAGCATTAATGCACACATTGAATTGTCATTAGTTATGGGGGAACAACATTGTGACGGAAAAAAAATGGATTTTTTTCAGTTTTTGATAATATAACATGTGTATAACCATGTGTAAAATCACGAAATTCGTGAAAATAAACAAATGATAGCGTTTTCTGCGTCGTGGTGCACGCCGGCCGCGGCATATTTAAGCGCACCGGTCAAGCACTCTCGGTGTTCATAGCCGTTTTTCTCCAAACTCAATTTTTCGAATTGGCCGCGCAGGTAGTAAGCTCAATTTGAAATTGACTTGAAATTTTTACAGTATGTAGATAAAACTATTGTCTTCCGTTAAGCGTAGGGAAATGATTTAATCTTCGATACTTTTGTCAAAAAAAAAATAAATCCCTCTTTATAAAGTTGATTGAAGGAGGAAGTTAGCAGCACGTTGGACTTTTGACTAAGTTCATGCGTCAGCTTTTTATTTTTTGACAGGCGAGTTTGTTTTGACATTTAGCAAAATTTTAAACGAGGAAACTAGGACCTGCGAAAAACAATTGGATTAACAATCCCCTACGCTTAACTGAAGATATTTATATGTACTTTCATAAAAAATTTTAATTGTTGATTTTAAATGACGTCTGCAACCTCCAGCCGCGCGGCCGTCAGCTCCACGCCGAGCACTGCCAGAATCAGCGCCTTCTGCAATTTGTTTAGTAAAAGTATTTTGTAATGAAAAAAATAGTTTATATAGCAGAAACAAATATGTTTCCTACTGTCAATGTTTCATATTTGTATCTTTTATACAGCCAGAGAATAAAAATCATACAAAAAAGGTTAGTTTTTTAGAAATAACAGTGTTGTTCCCCCTTAAATGAAATTGACTACCAATGTATGAGCACAGTGATGCCAATGTAAAAACAGGTGTGACAGTTCAATAGTTCTAACCTGTATTGTTTCACGTTGAGTTTGGAGCTGAACTAGTATGTTTTTTTCCATGTAAGCAAAAAACTAAAATTTAATTTTTATTGTATAATTTTACGTTACTTGTTGAAATAAAAATAAAACGAATATTTTTTATTAAAAAAATATTAAAAATACGCATGAAATGCAACTATGCATGTTTGCCATTCAACAATTGTTTGATTGTATTAATTATAAATGAAAACAATTCATTAAGCATCTATTTGTTAAATTTTAGTTGGAAACTATTTCCTATATGTGTAGACTTCGAAATATTATTTTTCATCATTTTAAATAGTAAAATCACAATCACCCCACACAAGTTGTCACAAGTGACCCAGTATGGGATAAAATGTGCCGTTTCTTTGCGTCGAACAAATCCCTTTTTTATGTTAATTTAAGGAAATATTTCTCTTTTGAGAAATGAAGATTTACCATCTCAAAGATTAAAACACAAAATAATAATTTCTGTGGAAAAAAACAGTAAAATAATTCGATTAGGGTTGATGCACTATTGAATGGTCGCACAAGATTTGAAATGTATTGTTTATCTTTATCACTCTAATGCAATGACCATTCATTGGTGTCTGACCGTTCATTGGTGCCGTTACCCTACTGAAAAATAGAGACATTTAAACTTTGTAATCTCATGTCACATTGACCCACACTGCCCCTAAATGTAACATTCATAAAACATTTATGGAACATAAATGACAGCATGAAAGGACCAAAAATAAAAGCATATATATGGAACATAAATGACAGCATATATGGACCATGAATGCTCCATATAATTCAACTAAAATGTAATAGGTTAGATAAAATTTTTCTCACAGTGTATATGTGCCATTTATGTTCCATATATGTTCTATATATGCTCCATAAATGTAACATTTATGGATGTTTGTTTTAATAAATACATTTATGATCCATATATGATACATAAATAGTACCATTTATGACTCATATATGGAACATAAATGAATCCGTAAATGGACCATACATGTTTTGAATTGAAATACATAAATGTATCATATGTTCCATAAATGTGTCATATATAGGGACGTATATGAATTCTTACTTGGGCGTATTGTTATTATTCCAATTTTTATACACTGAGAAAAAAACTGCAGATTCTGCTTGACAGCCATGCTGTTTTAACTTAAAAAAAGTATATGGCGTCCAGTACATGTAGCTTCATGGTCCAGCAGGAATAACTCAAAATTGTCAAGTAGTTTCTCCTTAACAAGGTGCAAGAACTTCCCACTTGAGTTTAAGCAACTCAAAAGTCAAGCAGAAATCGCTTGACATTGAAATGATTTCCACTTGGAATGAAGAAAGCAATTTACGCTTTTTTTCAGCAAGTTTTGCTGTTTTTTTCTCAGTGTACACAATATGTATCAGCTGAATAAATAAATAAATAAATAAATTGTAAATCAATGTGCTATGCGATATATTATCTCGTGAGAGAATCAAATAGCATAATCATTACTATATTTAAAAATTAAAGACAAAATATTTTAAAACTGTCAATAGGTTATCAAAGAAATTCTGAATAATGAAAATGAAATCTATTCTGTTATTTTATTAATTAAAAAATTATAATTAATGTTTGTGACGTTTTACCGACTATTATTGTAGTTTTACATGCAAAATAGACATAATTAAATATTTTTAGTCTTATAATCGCTAATGCCGAATCAGCGTTTGTGTCAATACTGAAACACTATGTTATGTTACTCTTGGTTGTCAAGACTGCAGCGCCGTTTTATTTTTCCCCGTGTAGTTATAGTAATTAATATGTTCATTCTGACAAACCATGAATAGCAAAAACAATAAAAATGTAATCAAGATTTTGATGGTTTCAAATGAATTTTTCCACAATAAAGAAAAGTTTATCAGAAATTCGAAATTAATTTTGATATTTGATTAATGTTGACGTTTTGTAAATATTTCCACGGTCCAAGCGCGCGTTTACCCTAGAGATTGTATGAATTGTCACCTGTCAGTCGAGGAATGACTTATAAACTGAAATAATTATTATTACGTTTTACAATATCGATAATTTACAAATAATCACCGGTTATTAACGTCATCATTAATTACACGTTGAGATATTAATCAAAACATGAACTACACAAAAAATGTATAATATCGATTTATGATAACCGTTAAACGCTGATTAAAATTATTAGAATTCTTCAGATGAGATGTCAAATCTCTGTTGAATTACGCGACGAATCATTTATTAATATGAAAACCAATAAGCAAATAACATTAATTGGGTAATTTTATGTGTCAATTAAATTTACAATTACAATTAAAGTTAAAAAATTATTAGATCAATAATGAAAAAATTAATAAAATTTAAATATTTTTATTGTAATAAATTATCCATCTCAAAAATAAATTGTCTTGAGAAGAATGCATCCTCGTAACTCGATTCTTCGAGATATTTTTTCGTTTTAATTAACCAATAAATAATTCTCACGTTACAATTGAGATAAATTTTTCGGTATAATGTGAATTCGATACGTGCAGCACAAAGTAAAAGGTAGAGGAGTAGTAGTTGGCATGTAGCGCATATACGTGTAAACTTTTTTTTAAGAAAAAGCCGGGTATTATTGATGCGCGCGTTTCCTTCTTATTTTAATAGGCTAAGCATTTTGAACGTGACGCGCGCGAGTACATAGCGCCAGCAAGGAGAAAGAGCCGCGCGATGGAATGCCTCACGAGGAATAATATAACTATATACACCGGTCCCTAATAACAATACCGGTTCTCTCGTTGACTCACTACACTGTCTTTCGTCTACACTTGCATTTCGTCGGTTACCACGCACCCGAAAGATTGACATTTATCACATACAAAATACCGATGATTTAAACAATGCTAAAGTTTACATTATTTCGGGATGAAAAACAACTCCGCTCGTGCTATATTATGTTCTTGTATTTTCAACCACTGTGACGTTGTTCCTTAAAACGAAATAACTTTTTTACATATTCTTCGCAGGTGTTTTAAAAATAAAATACGTTGTCATTCTCTGACGAGAATAAATGTGTGAAAGAAACAAATCTCATCTCTCTAGTCTAGCAAAAATATTGATTGAAAAATTTGTTCAGATGAGAATGATAAAGTTTCAAATTTAATTAGTAAACTTTCGTTATAAGACGATGTTTTTTTAGTTTGCACGTTAAAAAAAGTATTACGTTTAATAAAGCGATAAATTATATCTGTCAACATTTAGAACACTCACGACTTATTTATAAACTTTAGTCGAGACTTTAGTAATACTGCTTGCCCGTCTCAATCCAACGAAATTAGGTTACTTTGCAACTAAATCTGATTTATTTTAGAATACCACTAAGTGAATTTCCCGTGTTTGTATTATATCATTAATTACACAACTGGGTTTTTATTTTATTCAATTAATGATCTATGACAGCTTTATTAATTCAATTTGTTATGTTTCCATCACACTTTCGACCGGACATAATCTTTATTTGCAATCATATTATTTTATTTAAGCATATTTTACATATGAAAACTTTTGAGATGTAATTTCAAACGTTTTCCAATTGTATTTCAATGTTGAACAAGTTGCTGAAAGACAAAACCTTGACTTGCCCAGACGTTGATAAAATTGAAAAAAGAGACCACAAGATTTACTGTCCTTCAATCTTAATCTTATTTACAAGCGCATCTTTCATCTTGGAAACGTGAAATGCGTATTGTTGAGGCGGAAAATGGGTTAAAGGGACTTTGCGTGAGTAACATTCCAGGAGAATCCTCTCGTGGCATGGCGGGCCGTCATCTCTCGCGGATTATGCATTCGCATTGTTTTACAGTCAAGCGTAGCGAACCGGCTGCGAGGACGCGACGAGCCAGGCGATCGGAAAGACGGAGAGAGCACCGCACATGAACAAGGAGCGCGCGCACGCCGAGGTAGCAACGCGAACAGAGACGGCGAGACAAAGCAAGACAAAAATACCACCAAACAAGTCTGTGCGAGAACAGCAAATGAAATGCCCTTAGGACTCTTTGAATCGAACGATGCCCGATCGTACATCTTTAGCCTTAGATCACATTATATTGAACTCTAGCTATACGCACTTTGCTATACAATCGCGCGAGTCTACAACTGTTCGCACACAGACTGCTCGGCTCTATACAAAATAGATCTCAGCCCGTTCATTATATGCAAATCAGGCCAATTAAATTCATATTAATACTAATGATAAGTTGCGCTATGCTTCGCTAACATTTACACTCGATTTCTCTTCCATTCTTTCGCTTCGTCAACATTCCCCTCTTTAGCATTTCTTTTTTTTTTTTTTTCATATCCTATATTTTCGAACAAACTTTGAATATTTTGTACTATTCTTTCAGTATAAATTTATTTCATATTGTTATTATTATATCTGTGACTGTGAGGAAAAACCAATTAAGTATTTTTTGTACAATTAAGTTAAAAACATATTTTACGTTGTTTTTTTATTTAATTCTATAAGACGAACTCAAAAAAGTGTTTCTATGGGGATCAAAAAACTATAATTCACATGTTTTAACATATTATTCAGAACTCTAATTTTGTTTTAAAAAATGTTTAAAGTTTTATTTTTTTAATGTTTTCAACTTGCAATTAACTGGTTTTTCCTCACAGCCACAGATATTATATTTATTGTAATTAATATTTCTTTATATAGTTTGAAATAGTTAAAATTTTTCTAAAAAAAAATTTTTTAAATATTATGAGCCAACAAAAATTGGAATTCTTTCATAAGGCTTTCCGGACCCAGGGAAATCACACTGACAAGTTGGCTGCGACAATGAAATCGCGTCGGTTTTCAGCGAGGTTTGAGTTATGCGAGAGTTAAAAGCCCATATCACGTCATATACCTATAGTTTTTAGTTGACTAGCATCAACACTTTTCAAGAAAGTATCAAACCCTCAGTATCCGCACGATTCACCTCCATCAACAGGCACCTATTGTGAAGGCTGTGAATGTCCTATAAATTTTGTTACGTAAGAAGTGCGCTCTATAAATAATAATACGCAAACAACAATTTTGAACGTTGACACAGTCTCAAAATTGTGCAACTGATATTATATTTCATACAGAAATAGAGAGCCTTATTGGTTATTTTCGCTGCGTATTTTTATGTCCACGAAGGGGCATTCATCTCTCAGATCAAAAGCTCATCTTAACCTACCGTGACATAAACTTGTCACACCTCCGACTTGGACTCGGTCAACGAACAATTGCTTGTCGTAAAAAAAATTGTAGCACAAGATTTATGCGTTTTCACAGTTTTCAACATATTATAAACCCGAAATCATTTTAACAAAAAAAAAAAAAAAAAAAAATCTGTAAAATTTCCAGACGTATCAAAACAAAAATATTGTTCAATAAAATTTTCCGTTGGAACAAATTTTTCATCGTCCGTTTGTTATTCACACTTGCGTGAATAAAGATTTTCAAAATAAACTATGCCAAAATGTATGAATCAAATTTATGCATGCCTGGTGAAAACGCGAAGTGTTCTAAATTGATGAATCACAATGCAAATTATAGAAGAGCACAAAGGAATTGATTTTACGAGTGATTCACTCGCTGCTAGTACGCGAATAATTGTTGAGAATAAATATAATCGGTGGAATGAAATCTCTGGCACACAACGTTCACGACCTAATTTTTGGAAACCCGAGAACGTAATTAAAACACTCGTGCCAGTACCAAGCTGCTCGCGTAGTTACCAACTCCTGGCGTTCAATAAACTGAAAAAGAATCTCGACTTTTTTTCTCTACTCGCAACTTTATTCTCATCTTTTGTTATAAAAATCGATCTTTGTAACAATGATCGGAAAAGAATTTTCGAGGGAGTTTCAGTCAGTCAGTTTTTGATGTTACGTCTATTTCTTCTGTCAATCTGCGTTTTTAATGCTCAATTTCAAACAATATCGTTGATTGCATTGTCAGAGCAGTCACAGATATTTTTTATGAGATGTTATTGGCTATTTAACGTACAATCAAGATGAATAATAAATGCGCGTCTGTTTGCCTTTCATTTCAATGTCGCGTGTTTTTTATTTGTTTGGCATTGACTATATGCGATCAATGTCGTTTGATGGCCCAAGTTTTTGTCTCCTTTTGGACAGTTTTAAATTTGATGATACCGCCGAAAGTGCCAACGGACCATCCATATTTTGTTTCGTCATTGTCTTTTTATCAACTATACTTATTGACAATAAAAATTCTCCTCTAAGCTATTTGATCCTAAATAAGTGCAACTCTTAACAGCGGATTACAACTTTGCTTAATTGCATTACAATCTTTTAAATTCACCGTTCCATTAATTTCAATTGCACTTGACTTTGTGTTCTTCCCACAATCCTCTCGCAAACGTCATTATATTGTTTTGAGTTTCGTTGTCAAGCTTCGAGGAAACGAGCAGCACGCGTAGTGTGTCATTGTAGATACAGCAGCAGGTTTCGCCGAATCAACTGGTTCCCATAGATCAATAGAACTAAACCACCTTTTTGCAACGACTGCCAAATGGTTCCAAGCAAAACACAATGTCTGAGAAAACGGCTAGAAGAAGTGAAATAATTTTCTCTGATTATTTTTCATTGTTCTATGTTAAAATTCAACTCTGAGGACCCTTGGAAATTTACCGAAAATATATTTTTTCACTTCTCAGCACTAAAATAGCGAAATTCGGCAAAATAACGCTGAAACCTTTTTTTTACGTTTTATGCATTTTATTCGAATCAACAGTGTTACATAATTTACAACAATAACAATGTTACATAATTGCGATTCCAAAATTGCATTAAAAGTGATCTTCGGAGAAGATCTAATAACAGATCAAGCGCCGATAAGTATACGGATGGAATGAATCTGAAGATAGACAAAGTGAAAAGTGTGAATGTATAAGATATGATACAATGGCTTAAGGGTCGAGAGGGTAAAATTGTTGTACATTATAATGAAAAGTTTGCGTTGTTGAGTAAAAATTTGATGATAGGTTGGTAAATGTTATTTCTGTTGGTTTTGCAGAAACCAAGCGGCAAAGAGTTGGTGGTATCAGAGTGACAAAAACCTGTTGCTGCGGTGGGAAAATGTGATTGTCTGCGTTTCCTCGAACCGACATAAGGGTGAAGTCTAGTGAGCGCGAGAGGTCCTGACCTTTGGATAGCTCGAGCGTGGGTTCTGATAGCAAAACGTGGCTCAAAGCCGGCTCGAGTGTGCGCAACTGTCGTCGATAGCAGCTGGCGAAGAGTCTGCGCGCCGAAACCGTGTTCGACGCGCAGGACACTGCGCGCTCTAATCCAAACGGAATCCTTCAGGCCCAAGGGCACGACATCGCGCGAACAACATTAGCGTGCAAAAATAGCCGAAACTTCGAGTCAGATGAGCGAGCGGCTCGCAACGTACCTAACCTCGCGAGCGGCCGCCGCGACACTGCCACGGACACCTGTCGGTTGCGTCGGTGGCAGCGCCGCCGTACGGCCGACGCCATCATCCCTACCGCTCTAATATTCACGACAAACGCACCGAAAAATCGTAAAGACAAAAAGTCCCGAACCTACGCAAATACATCTACCGGTTTAGTCGCACACCTATTCATCCTAAACTGATCGCTCAGCATTTGTTTGTCTCGCTGTCAATGCCCACCGTACCGCTAGATGCCAAATTTATCGGCCTCTGTTGCTTCCTTTTATTTTTTTTATCCTCAAGCGATCCAACTTGCCCTCCTGCTCCCATTCGTACAAACCGGGTTTACGCCACTTATATACCACTCCAGTTTTATCACAAACATATTTTTTATACTTTCCACATATTTTCAAACAAAATATTTTGTTCAAAAAAATGTTTAGCATTTTTTCATTTTTTCATAATTCATAAATATCTTTCAACAGAATTTTGTTTAGAAAGGAAAAACAAATATATACTAAAAAGTAACTTACAAAGTAATGCATTTTTTATTTTGACCATTGTACCATCACAAAAAAATTCGTTGAACCTATTAAATTTTAATTAAATTAAATGAACTTTATTTAAAATTTTAACAAAGTTTATTTAATTCAATCAAAATTCAATATGTTCAATAAAATTTTTTTCTCAGTGTATGTCAAAAAGTATAGTAAATATAATTCAACAAGTAACAAGATATATATTTTATATATAGTTTTCACATATATGTTCAAAATACCTAACAAAAATTCAGTTGCACATATATTAATTCAATATTGAAATCATAATTGAATATATTTTTTATATCTTGTATGAATAACAGCACATATCTTTGATTTTGCATTGCTATGCAACAAATAATACGACTTGCATTTAAAAATAAAAATAAACAAAAGAAAGTAAATCGGTTCAGAAGTAAAAACAAATAATATTTTAAGACTCTGATTTTAAAAACCGTTTGAAAAAAGTCACAAAGTAATCTTGAGGCTAAGTAGTTTAAATCACAAAACCTTGCACAAAATCAATATATAAGTCTATACAAAAAAGGGTTGTTTTTTTAAATTTAAATTCAGAAGTTAGTAACATTCTTTGATTTTACATTTTTTACAAAATCTCAAACAATCTGATCAGTACATTTATTCTCTAGTTATAGAAAAAAGTAAGAAAACTCACGGGTTTAATTTCTACTAGCGGAAATCTACTTGTTACTTTATGTATTTGTAATTTAAATTGAAAAAGTTTGAGTAAGGTAAATGTACCCTTTATCGTGACTCTAGTACCTATTACCGTGACCGTGTATTTATCATAAAATTAAAACGGAAAACAAAACTTGACTGAATTT
>JAPYZS010000734.1:0-37046 GCA_030522925.1 Trissolcus japonicus
ATTCCAAAACATCACGATATAGGGTACAGTCACGATAAGGGGTACATTTACCTTATATTCAGTCGCATTTTTTCTCCTGGGATGAGTTTTGAAATATAGATTTATCTTATAAATTTGGAATCTCAATTATTACATTAATTCTTATGAGTTCTAAACATGTTTTTTCAGTTTTGATGGATCAAAAGTAAACAATTTAGATATTTGTTTCTAAATCGATATTTCTAATCGAAGTTTTTATCTGTAAATATTTGCGTTAAATGATTCGTTAAAAAATTCTTTAAATGAAGTATACTACTTAATTTAACAAACAGATTCTAAAAGCGGACTTGCACACAAAGATTTTTTTTTTTCAAATCAAACATGTATCAAGAAAATTTACAATCCTTAATTTACAAATTAAGCACACAAAATGTAGCTGCAAAACTTTATACAAAAGGAGACATAAAATTGAAAAAAGAAAGTTTAGATTAAAAAATTAAAAAATTATTATTAATTGCGTTCAAAGTGAATAAGTTTTCCATTTTTAATTTAACTTAAACTTTTCTCATTATTAGTCCCTAATTTGAAGCCAAATGTGCACAACTTAGATAGTGTTCAAATAACTGTGTTCTAACTCTACCTTTCGAAAATAATTGTGCCACTTAGTTGTTATTATAATAACTGTGCAATTTGAAGTGTATCGAGATCGAAAATTATCTTAATTTTGTTGATTTGATTCGAATTAACTTTTTAAATTTGAGAAAAAGGTCTTTCGAAGTACCCTTCTAGAATCTGGAAAATTCTAAAAGCGACTGAAATACATGATGAAAACCGATAATTTAAAATACACTAGTCCAAATAAAAATTCAGCAAATTCCACATTTTTTATGATTTGCTATACTTCTTTAGTCTATTGTGAATGATTAAGTTAGAATGCATGCATTAGGTAGCCAAGACTTCAGTAAATATTCATTGTCGAGACTTTTTCAATATTGTAAATACATAAAGAAATTTTTTTCCCCGGTCCACTTTACTTTTTATCCTTCCTCATTGTGTGGTTGAATTTCATTTTTGTTTATCCGCATGTAGAACAAACAAAGACTTGTAATATATTTGAAATTATGTTTGAAAACTAATCCGAGATCACTGATTCCAAAATCTATTACAACGTTGTTTACAAAAAATAAGTAAAAAAAATAAAGGGGACGACGAAGTAAAAAGATTATAATAATCGACGGAAAATGGAAAAGAATCTTGTCTTTCATGTAGTGGAATTCGATTTTCAAATAACTATTGTGTCTCAAAGTGTGTCAAAAGCGGTGCTGTTTTTTGTAACAGATATGATTGTAATATTCATGGATTATTGACGACTATTGAAGTAAACAAAATCATCCTACATCGAGAGCAGGAAGAGCGTTACGAAGAATGCATCTAAGAAGATGCAACGTTATAAAAGAAAAGCTGAAAACAAAAAAAAGTGCAGAAGATAGGGAAAACCATAAAAAGGAAAGTCCCAGTTATGGCCCAAGAATTGCTAATTAGTTGGAACATTTTTAAACTATATATAAAGTGTCAAATATACCAAAAAATACAAGTTAAACTTTAAATGTCTTTTTCTCTGAAATCATGTTGTTGCATTTTTTGCAACTTTAAAAAATTTCTTCAATACCGCAATTTCCATCAACCAATTTACTTATTTTTACTAATTGATTTACTTACTTTTACTAATGTTCAGAAAAGTGTAGAGAACAATTTTTCAACACTCTAGGAATTTTAATAACTTTTATACAAGCAACTTTCTAAACAATTGAGTGAAAATATGTCCGTGTTTTCCTGTGTTTTTCTCTCTTTTTGGGTTTTTTTAAGAAAAATGATCATAATTTTTGTAAATCATTTGATACTTATTCCGTTCGGTATATAAAATTCCGTCCAGACCAAAGTTATTCTCCTTGTTATTCCGCACAATTTAGCGGTTATTAGAACAAAATTACATAGTGGTACCAAATACGTTTTAAATATTACTTTTTTTATTGTTATAAGTAATATTAAATTAAAATATGTTTTAATTAATGAAACTTGTAAATCTTATATTTGTTTATCAATTTGATAAATTATAAGAATGTTTAATTCAATATCAAGTGATTCATATATTGTTTATATACTGACAATACGTATATTGACAATATTTGGACAGTATATTGACCGTATATATGATTGCATATTTTTCATATATGGGTTATATATTGACAATATATTAATAATTTTCAACAGCAATCAATTTATTCGTCAACACTTTCGATTGTTGCTATTTTTTCATATGGTCTTATTGAACATGAAATGAGTCAAATCCATCAATTTTCTTTAACCCGCAGGTTCGACCGTGGTCGAAATCTATGCCGATGATAAATTGCAATTTTTACAATAATACACATTATACATATAATAATAATACATATATCTATTTTAAAATTATCGCCAAAAAAAACTTTCCCATCCGAATTGGAAGAAATTTGGTACAATAAGAGTTTGGGCCCTTTTCTACAATACATCAAAATTTCAGACATGCATTTTTACATACGTTTAAAAATTGATAATTATGGAGAAACTAAAAAATGCATAACTTAAACAAATGGAAAAACGCATGTCTGAAATTTTGAATGAAAAAACAGCAACAATCGAAAGTGCCGACGATTGATATATATTCGTTACAAAATGTTCATTTCCTTTTTAGTGATTTCGGCTAAATATTAGTTTTTTGGAAAAAATACGAAAGATTAAATTTCTTATAAGCGATATTCAAACATTTTGTTCTCCGACTTGATTTGTATGGAAGCACACTATATAACAATTGAATTGCATCAAAACTGTGCCTCAATTGATGATCTAAGTTATTTTTTAAAAACGAGTGAAAAAAGTTAAAAATAGTCCTTTTCAAAATAAAAAAATCTGATTCAAACAAATAATAAGGAAACAAATCTACTGAGTGAGTTTTCGTCCTATCTCGTCAAATACTTTAGGAACAAAAATATTTTGACACGAATAAAAATTCATCGAGAATTCACTTTTTAAGTGTTTCCTAAATGACCCATATACGTTTTATGCATGGACAATATTTAATCCTTTTTATTAAGGGAAACATAATTAAAAAGTATTATCGGAATCGATTTAAATGAAAATATTTAAATGAAAATAAAATTTTAGTTAAAAAAATGCTCTAAATTACAAAGGGGGTGCAAACTCTGTAAAACTCTCCGCTTCTTCGTAATTTGAATATAGTCATGGTAGCCTAATTGAAATTTATTAGTGAATAGGATAGGCGGCCTGTGTTGAGTTGATGTGATATCAGTGTGTGACCGGATCACAGAACAACTAAGCATAACTGACTGGCATTAATTATGGCTCCGTTAAAGTATTTTGTAGATTGCTGGAACAACGTGAATGAATTTACTGCAACCGGAACGACTCGTGCAAAAAAGACAAAAGAAACGAATCATTTTTTCCCTCCATTTTTCACTGCGACAATAAATGTGGTGGAAATTTTACAAACATCTGTTTTTTTAACTGTAACCGTACTGTAGATAATATCATTTAATAACGGCTATCTGTAAAGCGTTTTTGCTCAACTTTTTATAATTCAATTACATTATTTTCTCAGTAATTTCTGTATGAAAAATCGGTCTCAAACCTTGCATTGCGTGAAATCAAAGAAATATAAAGACATACAAATTATGTGGAAATAAATATTCGATATGCGATCAGCTGAATGGCTCCTGATAGTAGCGGTTTTCGTATGCGAATTCACAGAATTAGTGTATAGAATCGTTCTTCATACAGATCATGAGATAAGTCCTCCAGTGTATACAATATATCATTAATGCGAATATTATTATTCAACAAGACCAACACACACGCATACATTTAATGTAAATATACACCATTTAATCATGAACATTCCAAAACTGAACACTCAATCAATTCATCTTTCCAAAATACTTAATAATTAAAAAAAATTGTTTTTTCATACCATTGCAAAATTCGAAACAAGCAAATAAAAAACGGCTCTCATCACCGTACAAAGCATACTGAAATATGATTAATAGAAATGAATCAAGAAAAGTATGAAATCAGTATGAAAAAACTAGTTAAACGTATGACGTTGACGTATTTGCATGTTCTATATTATTTACGACAAAATATATTTTACATTACCAAAGACCTCAAGCCGACTCACATTTTAGTAACTTAATTTTTAATCCAAATCCAACAGAAAGCTTTTGCAAGCCATTTACGGACTTTCACTAAAACGGCCAAAAGAATGTAAATCATGAAAGCTTCGACCGAGCGTCTTGCGAATTTTACAATAACTCCGTGGGGAATCGCGCGTTCATCGGCATGTACAAACAGTCTACATTCAAGTCAGATCTTTTTCGTTGCGGTTGGTACGAAAACTTGCCGACAGAAAATTTGTATCATCCAAAGCTTTGTTCTCTTGGGAGCACGTTTACGAGGGTGGAAGAACCTCTAGTAATTGTAGAGTAAAAAAATAATCAGCCGTCGCAGCACGTACACTTTGTACTTGTACCCGTAAGTGCGTCGTGACACATGCATTGTCAGATCGGGTGCGCTAGCGGTTTAAACAAAAACTTGAACGAAAGAGGTTTTGGTTTTGCGATCGAGTCCAAAATTTCTGATTAAAGTAGTTCGGCCGTTCAAGGCTTCACAGCGAAATGTTTTTGATATTCGATTTTTATTAAATAAAAATTTATGATAATTTTGCCTCTTTCATAGTCATGTTTAAACAGATCTAATAAAGAGTACTCAAATGTTAAATTTTAAATAAATTGACATTAAAAATCAGCACTTTTACACAGTTTTTTGAAGTACTAGTATACAGCGCGCGCTACATAGTATATGGTTTCATTTTTCAATTTTCAACTGCACATTTTCACCTGTCAAAAATAAAGCAACAAACTGTCAAAATTGAAGTGGTTACGCATGAACTTGGCCAACGGTCCAATTCAATTTTTTTAAGATGGATATGATTTTGCGCGCTATTTTTAATGAAATTGGAAATTCAAAAACAAAGATTAAAATTTAATAATAAAAAAACAACAAATTATCTAATTCTTTATTAAAAACTTGATTAAGAACGCCAGTAAAACGTGATATTCATTTATTTATCATATATTCTTTCAAATTTAATTGGTGATTTTATTTAAATTATAATGATTTTTATTTTGATTGGCGAACTACTTTAAATAAAACAGTTAATTCAGCTTCAGTTACTAAGCCTACAAATTGAATTTGTCAACTGTAAAATGCCCAGACCTAATTTCACGCTTCATTTCGTATTTCCATGAATTGATTTAACAAATTTTGAAACCACAGTGATTGTTATTACAAATCCGGTATACTTTTTAATTTCAACGACCGATGGTTCGTGTTTAATCGCTTTTTTTTCATGCGACAAAAGTTGCAGAAAATATTTCAGGGACAAACGAGAAAATTTTGTGATTTGTACGAGGAAAGAAACAAAAAAGTTGTCTGCAAAAAAAAAAAAAACAGTGTAAGAAAGCAGAGTCAAAGTACACTTAAATCGGAAAAAAACAACAGACGTAGTGCCTGAGAGTGGAGGGTGCGCAAGAATAAGGATCGCGACTTTATTGTTTGGCACGAGGGACGCGTGATACTTCTTTCACACTGACTGCTCTGCTTGTTTTGTGTATTACTTTTTTTATAACCATATGTTGCATAGTTGCAATTCACACTCGCATTCAAATAGTACGTTTACCTTTCATCTCGTCACATGAGAACCTACGCGGCTTAGATTACTATTAAACTCTAACTGTCGTTGAACTAGAATTTCATATTCATCTTTTTTAAACAATGTCTTCTAATGTATAATTCAAACCTAAATAAATAAAGTCAATAAAACAGAAAAAGATGAAACTTTTAGTTTGTGAATCAAACAAATTAAAAATCAACTAGTTTGAAATAAAAAACTAAATTCATAAATTTGATATTTGTTTGCAATTTTGAAACTGAATTTCCTTAGAGTTGCTAACGTTAAGATACATAAAGTCGAGATGAATCAGACGCAATAATTTAAAACTGCAATAACTTGTTATTTCCAGGCAAGATAGTGTCAACACATTTCGTACATCCTGAAGGTACCAACGGAGTGACATTGAAATAAATCAAAGTAGACTGACGAATAAATTGACATGTCGCGCAATAAATATGGTACAAAAGTGAGATCGTGTGCGGGCAGGCATTAAACCGCTCGCGCACAGAAGAAAAGACATTTTAAGTTTATGTACGGATTCATATGTGTTCAAGGACTTACCGGGATATAACCATCGGGTTGAGGCCTGTCTACGTCCCTACAAAAGAGGAAGAACCATACATCAGAATGACGTAAGGACTTGAAACGAAAGTCTTGCGCGGATTATCTTGACGATGAAAATCGTACTAACTTGGAATCATATTGTATGTACCTGTGTCTGCGTTGAATCACAGGCGTCTTCGGCGTGCTGTCGTGAATGATCACTTGGGTCGCGTCTATTTCCTCGCATTCACTGCTACTCTCAGCGAGTGATTCTAAAAATGAATTGCACATTATTAAGTCATAATAATGTTAGCTTCGCAATAAGACGTCTATTCTTACTAACAATAAATCTCATTCGAAATATCAGAGATGATATCAAATCCTCGAATTCTGTTCAACCATCAAGACAGATATTTTTGAGCTCATTTTTGACAAACATTTTTTGCAAAGATAAACATAAATTGCACAAATACACAAATAAATAATTAATTAAAAAAATTCAAAGTGGCAAAGAGAATTGAGATTTAATTAATATATGCAATTTATAAATAAAGTTGCGAGTTGGACATCGTTGGACACCAACGCTGCTAACTTTGTTAAATAATAATTCATGAAAAAGTTTGAACTCGCTTATATCGATTGTGAAATACACAGGGACATGTTACACTCACCCTCCCTTCGGTGTTTATGTACGCGCGGACATGTCGGACTACGCGATAACGTCATCGTATCGCCCAGCAAATCATCTATATCGGTGTGCTTACTGATAAAAAGGGGAAGATTTGACGGTCTTTTGTGAGGCGCCTTACGGCTAGACGATCTGCTGCTGCTCGATGGAATATTATTATCATAAGGTGACATTCGTTCATAATTCTCCGGTGGATCTGGCGGATTTTCTACCTGCAAATATAAATGTTAGTTCAAATATTTAATGGCATCTTAAAAACAGTCATGCAATCACGGCTCAAATTTGTTCTCACCCCTTCTGGACTGGCTCTGTCACCCAAAGGTTCATCCGTCGGTGGCGCTGGAAATTCAATAGGGAATCTTGAAAAATTTGCGCTGCCATTAGGTGCGTCAACACCAATTTCCAATCGTTCGAACAATTCCGAGGAATCCGAACTAGTGGAAGATGAATCCGAGCATATTTTATCGACTCCTTCAGGTACATCGGTCGAACTATCCATCCACCACGGCCTCTCGCCAGAATCGATATGCCTAATTCTGTGTATAAATCTTTTCCTACTATCACTATCTTCAGATTTGTCAGCCTTTTCATTAGGATTCGTGTTAGAAATGTTAACTGGAATGACTTCGATCCCTTCTGGAACATTATCAGGATCATCACTCATCCACCAAGCTCTTTCCCCAGATTGTTGATGTCTTATTCGATTTTTCTTTTCCGTGGATTTCGTGCTGCTGCGACTAGATCCCTTGCGTGAAATACGACCGGGCGATGACACCCCTTTATTTGCTTCATCTTCCGGGATGTTATCATTCACGTCCAACCAGCACGATTTTTCTTCAGAGTCTTGACGCCAAACTTTCAATTTAAATTTACCTGCAAACATTGAAACAAATTATATTTATCTGCTGACTTTTTGTCTATTTAATTTTTATGGTTATTTTTGTTACTGCATCTTGTAAATCTGAATTCATTGTTCGTTACAAATTTTAATTAACCTATATGAAATTGATAGATATTGACAGATAACAAATAACAAATGAAAAAAATATTTGTTTTAAAATATTTTAAAATGTACAATACGAATAATTACAATAATTAATTTTATCATTTAAAACTTTTCAATACGAACATCTTTTTGAAATATTTAACTAAATTATGAGTTTTAAAAAGCATTGATAAATTGAAACTATTTCAGAGGTGCATGCAAAATTTAATATTTTTTGTTACGAAAGCATTAGATTCTAAACACAGATCATAACAAATTGGGTTAGAGTTGCACGAAATCGTTAGTTGAAGTTGGAACATTATTACCAGATCAATAGATATATTTATATGAAACGCCTTGATCCAACATTATTGATTTTTTTAATCACAATGTAAAATTATATCCAATGAAGTTGCAGAAACAAAAAATAAAAAAAATTCTAATAATAACGATTCTACGGAGGTACAATTTAAAAAGAGATGAATTTATTTAGAATGTTGGTTGTATTGATTGTTGGTTGTGTGAGAATACTGATTAAAATAAGAAAAACTTTTACCGTCATCCGGTAATACTGTGCTAATGGTAGTATCCTGACTAATATCATCATTACAGACGCTAGCCATTTCTACTCCTTCGGGAACGTTATCAGAATTAGGATCCAACCACCAAGGCTTTTCCTCGGAGAATTGGCGTTTTAAACTGTTATAACGTTTTTGATCAGCACTCGGCTCCGAGCTTGTAAAACTAAAATTTGGCATTACATTTTGCGTGGTCGACTTGGACAGGGGTTGTCCAGATCTGTCTGAATTTTGTTCATTATTATCGTCAAGCCAATCGTCTGTTTTGTCCGACTCATCAGTCTGAGATCTAAAGAATTGAGTAACAGGCGCTAAAGCACGCACCAAAAATGATTTCGCCTCTTCGGTCTGTCCCGAGATATCAGACCTTGACGACTTGGAAGAACTACTTCCGGGCAATGGAGGCTTATCTGTCAAACACAACTCGTCTGTCGAAGAAGCTAACAACACACTAGTCCGCGAGGTGGCAGCACTCATTTTACCTCTGTCTCCAAAAGGTGAATCGGGTGTTCCCCTTCGTCGTTGCCCAGACCCGTCGGAACACGGTTTACACTGACCGTCATCATCATCAGTGGATGATTCATCCGACGACTCACTGTCATCTGTATTTGAGGCAGAAATGCGCTTCTTCCCCGGTGACTCACTTTTGTTTCGCGTGAACGTCATTTCCGTTGATGACTGATTTTTCAGGCAATTTTTTCTTGGCGCCGAAAACTTTTGTATCCCTGCCGAGACGTTTGACTTTGGCGTGGAGCGAGCGCCGAATCTAGAACTGGAACTACTCACAGTAGCTGAACCTGATTTTGACTCCTCCGACTGCAAGTCTTGACTACTGGACGACGATGAGCTGCGTTTCTTGAGCTTCTTTCTCTCCATTTGTGAGCGCGACGGATCTCCGTTCTCCATGTTGAGTGCTGACTTGCGGAAGTCCTTGTTGACGTACTTGGCTCCACCATTGCTGACGCCGCTTTTATTGACCATCTCAGCTTTGGGCACAGGTGGTTTGCCGCGGGCTTCTAGCGAGCTGACAGATTTCGCGCTCACTGAAGTAATCGGAGACTTTGCAGGCGACGACGGTGGCGACAACGACGTCTTTATTTTTGCGCTCAAACTTGTCGCTGAACCAGCTGACGAACATTTGGATTTGGTAGTTGGCACGCTGACAGAGTTCTCCGTTGAATCCGCGCGCGACGTTTGACGCGACAATCCCTTTCCTGGGCTACTCCTCGAGGACGACTTGGAGTCAGAAAACGAATCCTTCCTCGTTGAATCCGTCTTTGAACTTTCACTCCTGGACGAACTTCTTTGCGAGTCGGTCTTATCATTTTTGCTAGAGGTCCTCGAGTCGGTACTTTTCGAAGAGCTCCGATTCAATCTGACGAATGAGGCCTTCCTCGGCTCGCTGCCCTCGCTCTTGGGCAACGTTTCTTTTTCATCGCTTTTAACACAATTATCTTTGGTTTCACAAATTTTTGGCACTTGATTCGAATTCGAATTAATATTAGTCTGACTTGCAACTTTGGTTGTATCGCAAACATTTTGCGCGCTGTTACTTCTTGCCTTGTACCTTGTTTCTGTTTTCTGCGACTGTTGTGTCTCTGGGTCACCATTTTTCAGTGAGTCACACTTCATCGAATGAGAATTTGCATTTTCAGAACGAGAATATGAATAATTGGCTATTCTTGACGAGCCGTTGCTGTAGGTTCGCGTCGGGTATGATGACGAGATGGACGGCGAATATTTATCTAAATATGACACCCACGGTGCACCGGCCCTTGAACTTCTATAACTTATATACCTAGAATTATCATCTCGTTCCGACTGTGTTTCTGCATCTTTCACCTCGGGCCTCTTTCTCGGTCTCGTAATGTCTTTTTGAACGACTTTAACAGCATCGTTACGACGTGCACGCAGAAACGCCGTGCTGGACGGGGGTGTCGGGGACGTCCCGCGAGTAGCTACCGTAACAATAATAACATCGTCCTCGACCTCGTCGCTCTCCGTCGATTCTGATTTTGACGAGACACCTTCATCCTCGCTAAGCTGCTTGTTCGACTCGCTCTTGGCATCATTTTTTACCGTCTCTTCGTCTTTAATTACAGATTTATTATCGTTCTCCGCGTAATATTTATCCGAATTAATGAATCCCGTATTTGTCTGTTCATTGTTCAACGGCGGCGGAATGGAAAATTTTGACGCCACTCCATTTGTCCGGGATAACGATGATTCCGTCGCATCTGAAAGTAAAAAAGATTTGTTTACAAAAATTTTACAAGTCTGTGGTTTTGTTTTATGAATAGATGAAAAATGATAATTGCATACTGCCTTTATAGAAGGAGTTATTTCTTGACGCTGATCTATAAGAATTGGACCTGCTGCTAACGTCCGTACTTGGTTCTCGTGAACATCTGGTCGAGTTAGTTCGGTAATTTTTCTGCGATGCTGAACCGTCACTGCTCTTTTCAGTTTTATTTTCACCGTAACTTTTCATCGCGGGATACGTGCCCAAAGTATATCTCGATGTATCTCTATCGCGGCTGGTCTCTCGGGAAGAGTCTCGGCTGTATTTGTCAAATACTGACGAAGGCCTATCTATGGATTTGTTTGTTGAATATTTTTCTGCTAAGGAACTTCTGCTACTGGACAAGGAACCTTTGCTCGAATCCTCATTAGTTTCAGGTCGTAAATTTTGCTTATCTTTTTCCGAATTTTTGGCAGCTAGAAACAACAAATCCGAACAATTAATTTTAACTTATCGTTCTGTGCAATCAATTCATGACACAGTGTACTCACAAAGGAATTTGTATGAAGACTTCTCGCTGACTTTATCTCCTTCCCTTTTCCCATAAGATGTTCCAACACCTGTGATATTTCTATCTTTCGTTGAAATTCGACCGACGGGGGAACCAAAACTCGCATAACTGCTCCTATAATTACTTAAACTGCTTCCTGTCGACGGTGTTCGTCCATAATTTATTGCACCCAAATTGCTCGGTCGGTATGATCCAACGTTGCTCTGCAATCAATAATCGTATATTTAATGGAAAATCACGACAAACTGATTTAATTGCGCAGGTGAACTTTTTATACCAACTCATTAAATACTTGATAAAACGTTGTGAATCGAGTGGTAATTAAACAGATGTGTAAATAAAATGAAAATTATAAAAAATAGAACTATGGATATTTAAATTGAATCAAACTCATTCAAAATTAATTATACATATCGACTTTATTTAATGATGATCGCTTATAATAAATATTGTTCATTACGTGAAGCAAATAACAAATAGTTACATAAAATTAATTACGTAAAGGTGCAATTTCGCATGCATTTGGCACCGCTTTAAATGGTGCATTGCTAAATAAATGCTGTCGATTAACTTGCAATAATACATTAGCTGCATTATGCATTCATATTTTTGTTTCATATATGTGAAATGATAGCTATTTTTTTGTCTCTCATCGGGTGAAAGCACTGGAACAATTTATGAGCATGAATGTTTCGAAAAACTTTCAATTCATAAATGTTATTTTTGGATTTGTTTTTGTTTATTGTTAGGATTTTTGAAACTAAAATATTCATGTGAAAAAAACAGAACTGATAAAAACTTTTTTTTTCTCCTTGAAAAGTTTGTGTGTACGCGATGAAAAAAATGCATGATTTATGATTAAATTTGTTTTGTTCGAGTTACATTTCTCGAATGTTTCCAAAAAAAATGATGAAATAATAATGGAAAATACAGAATGGTTTGATATGTCGTACAATTAATATAAGTTTGGCAAGTTGCCGTATGCTCGAAATAGTTGGCCTGATCTGGCTGGGAGTAATAACCTTTCTGTTTCTTTGCTTGTGACAGCAAAAAACAACGTTCATGAACAATTGACTGTGCACCGGAATTATCTCAGACATTCCACTGCAAGAGATTATGCAGAAACTTTGCAAAACTTTGTTTTAATTCCCAACTGTTCAAATGTAAATCAAATATACAATTTTTAATCTCATGATCTGTTTTTTTTACCATAATTAATAACAATTAAATGAAAATAATGAAAAAGAATCATATTGCCCGTACAGATTTTATGGCAGCAGCTGATTAATTAAACGTCAGAGTATTTTTCATCAGATGTCACGTACATGGAGAATTAATCTTGTTTCATTTGCTGTTGATCATTGCAAATAGATAGTGTGGGAGTTATAATACGATGAAATAATAATTCTGATTGGAGACATGACAATTGAACAGTACGAGTTCTGTTTAACCTTTATTAACCCTTCGTATTATATATTTACTATAAAATCCAACAACGAAGTTGTAAGCTCGATCGATATAAAACACGCAGTTGCTCATGAAATAAAAATTTCTTGGTGAAAAGCGATAAATGTTCATTGAAATGTCTATTTACTGAACTATATTATCTGAATGCGTTTATTTGACAAGTAACATGAAATTATTCACTCTAATATTAAGATGAATGATTCAATTCAATAATCAATCTTCATTTATTTAGCCCAACAAAAATATAAACCTTTTTTTATGTACAGTCTTTAACATTTTTGTGACAAAGTGACAAATGAATAATTGAGTCCCTTGTGCACTGATAATGAACTGAGTATAAGCGACGTCGCGAAAGAGATATGAAATCCAAAGTTTGCACGCTGAAACGGGCAGATTATTCGCTAAGCCTAGGGAAATAAAGCGGTATCTTTTAAAATCACAACGCGGCCTCCTTCGTTTATTCTCATCTCATTATCCTGATGTTTTATTACATGTAGCGAAGCGTAACTTTTGCCTTCTAAGTACGCGATGTTAGTAGACTTATATCTTCTTTACCATTCCCATCAGGAGGCATTTTACTCAACGCAAACACAAGTGGGAAGACTAATGTGACTTTAAATGACATTTCAAGATGTTCATCACTGGGTTCAACATTTGCGTCAGATTCTTGTAAAATAATATTTATTACTACTTGTTAATATGAATAATCCATATTTAAAAGTGTGTATTGGATTAAACACATGTTTTAATTTAACATATTTTGTATTATATCAACTTATAATGGTCAGTTTACGATCAAACTTATTCGTCAATTTTCATGGTATGAATTTTACATTTCATTTTATATAAAAATATAATCCAAAAAACAAACGTGAGATATCGTTCAGTACTGACAAATGATTCTTACATCTTATTCCAATTTGAATTATCAGTATTTCATTGATTTTGATATGTTATTATATTATTTACGTTTTTTGTGAACGTGATATGATGTGAATACAAAATAATGATAACATTTTGTGCTTGACTGTATAAAACCACAACCATCTGAACTAAAAAATATGAGAAATATTACAAATTTAAGGAAGAGTCTCTTTGATTTTGAAAAAGAACATTTTTAGATAAAATTGTAGTGCATTAAATTGCCTAGATTATGCACACACCGACTGCTTAGTCAGGAAAATAAAGTTACACAAATTGAAATTCACAAGGTTTCGTACTAGTAAACTCGCACGACGTATGGGCAAAATTTACATAATGTACAGTAGTTTTAGCAATATTTAAGTGAAAACTGAATGAAATTTAACATCTGCCAGAGATTGCTAATGGTCGCAAAAAGAAAACACTACTATTTTTAAATACAATTCTCAAACATTGCAATATTGGCCATTGAATATAATTTAAAATACAGGTATGTAGGGGAGAGGCGTGACCCTAGAGACGCATCGTGCCTAGAAACATTGCCAATTAAAAAAAAAACTATAACAAATTAAGCAATAATATTTTTACACATCTTGTGTAATAACATTTCCGATATGCCAGTACAAAAATAAATGATTTTATCAACACGTCCTTTTATTTATTAACAAAAGCTGTTTTCCAGACTCAAATTGGACTTATTAATATTCAATTAAATTGACTGTAACTTTTATTTGAATGACTAAATAAATATAGAGATTTTTAAATAAAAACTAAGTATGGTATTACAAAATGTATCTTCAATGTTTCATTCAAAAATTCTTTGAACGTTAATAGTTGTTACAAATTGTTTAAAAAAAGTAGGGCTTGAGCCTATAGACATTCCATTTGCTTACAACTCAATATTACTATTATTGATCGAAAACTGTTTAATAATTCATGTATTACATAACTATAATGAGTAATGTAAATAAATTTGACAATAATCTTAATAAACAAATAAATAAAAAATTTTACACCTTTTCGCACATATAGACTGGCTGAAAAAGATCCAATTGTTCTTTGTTTATTATACCATGTATAAATTTATTAAAACATACGAATAAGCAATAAATAAGTTCTTTGTGGTTAATCAAAAGTGGAAATAAATAAAAAATAATCAAATTATTTAATTATTATTAATTATTACAGTGTCTCTCCCCAAACGACTACGTTTCGTCTCTAGGCAAAACCCAATTCTTCTGCCTAGAGACACTTTGCACTTTTTTGTTTACATTTTTACATTAATTTAAAGTAAATTTTTTAAATTAAAAAAATCTGAATATGTAGCAAAGTGTTTGAAGTTTATCACCGATACATTAATAAATATTAATAAATAAGTTTTGTACTTGAACAAAATTCTTATTCAAAAATTGTCTCTTGGCATAAGCCTCTCTCCTATCAGTCTTCTTTTTCGAATCTGAAAAATGTATATTTAAAAATAAATCAATTGAAAGCAATCAGACAAGTGTTTCCAAACCACATCATGAATACAACTTGAACTAATTTTACATTCAAACGTTTGTTCCTGTCTTAGGCACAGGAAAATAACTTATAGGCAGGTTTAAAACATTTAAATCTATATTATTGGTATTTAAAAATAATTCTCTTGTTATAAAAGCGATGAATAAATTTTTTTTCCAACTTGTTTTTCGTTTCCAATTACATTTGAACTGATTAGTATAATAAATCACCTAATTTGGTTCATGAATTCGTTGTAACTTTTATTGCACCTACCCGGTCTTGAATTTCTAATTTGATTCTACAATCCCTTTAATCGTTTACGAATGAAAAAGTAGAAGAAAACAGCGCCGCTCACGTGCTCGTTTAAATATAGCTACAGATCTTTATGTCAGGTTCTGGGCATTCATCTCTTTCACGCTCGAGCATTATTTGATAAGTTTCCTCTATCTACTGCTCTGTTTTTACAAACTATTTTTTCAGTCAGCTTTTATCCCTTTCCGTTTTTAACTTCCTCTTATTACTTTATAGTGTTCAAGTTTTTCGTATAGTATTATTCACTGAAATCTGTCCAGTTTTAATTTTGTTATTTCAATTCTACTATTGTTGATCAGAAAATCAAATCTTAAACATATATAATGATATTGTTTTACAAATTTTACTTTCAAATTGTAAAATAATATCTGGGTGAGATAAAAATAAAGATGGAAAATTTTTGCTTCGCGTAATCACTTGTGCGCGTTTCGAATAACAATTTGTACATTTGTAACTTAATATTACAAATGAACAATTGGAATGCTAAAATTATATTAATGGATATAAACTGGAAACTATTCTCCGATTTCCAGGTCTAGTCTAGGATTGAGAGCGCAAACGCCATGCACGCAAGTCTAAATTTGTCTAGGCTCGTTGCACGTACATTAAAACCGTTTGTCGTCTATACTAACTAATCGAAATGCTAATTCAAGGTAAATTTCAAAACATCGTTCCCATCGAGTTATTCAAACATTTATAATTTTATGCTCACATTCGCAGCGATTGTGTTCGACATAACTCATTTCAATTTCAGTTTCTTGTGCATGTAAACAAAACTTTTGTTTGCTCATAGGTATAGGCAAACCTTATAGAGCACCCGTTTTATTTACCGTTCAAATTATTTTTACCAAATTTCATCTCGGGAATAACGTTCGTTTCAACAAGGTTGAAAAAAATTGTTGCTTTTAATATATAATTGTTTATAAATCAGCAGCACAATGGACCATTGAGCAACAAGATCTAAACGATTGAAACGTAAAATGCCTCCTCGGTTTTGCTAACGCGCGTAGGTTTATAAAATTACACCGACGATAAGACGCAAATTACTTGAAAACGGCGATTTAATTGTTATTTGTGTGTGAAAAGGTTGAAAATTATGCGATATCACTGGTTGCGTGTACCAAAGTAATATGAAAAGGCGACGAAAAGTTGTACTTGCTTATAGTCAAGGAGTGATTCAATGCGGAACATGTTACGCTCGTCGACGTGGGTGTTACTGCGAGACTTTAAATTAACGATGTTTTGTAAACAGTACTCTTTCAGAGCCCTGAACATATGTGAAATTGTGCGCTGCTTTGCAACAACTTCGACTTTTACTCTGCCTTCGGTGAAAAAAAGAAAAACAACAAAAAATTATTCAAATATAAATGTCGTGGTACCTGTGTGAATTCGCTATGTCAAAGTTTCCGTTCTATCGTGACATTTGGAAAGTACAACAACCGCAGTGCCAAACAGTTTTGCTATTAGGTGTGTAAATTGAATTCATTCTCTGCCTATTGGAAACTGAATTACTCCATTGAATCGATATTCATGTTATAACAATATAATAGTGTTAATAACAATGATAATAGTAATAATAACAAAGACGATAATGAGAGATACTGATGGTTCTTTTATTTTTAATTTCTTCTAAAATAAAAAGTTTGGAGACAAATTTTTTTTAGTTTGAAAAACGTCGATATTCTTAGGTAAAATTATATCTGAAAAAGAGAGATGAAATTTCCTTCGTGCGGTCAAATTAAACCCAGATGGTTGAAACTGATTGAAACTCAATCGTGCGAACGACTTACATAATTTCTAAAAGATGACATCGCACGGAAATGAGCGTTAGTTTGGTAAAATCCAAGATTGCTGGTTGCGAACTGCACTTGCACTTGTAAAATTCATTCGTTCGGGTGATACTCGGTCACCTCACATGCGGTATGAAGAAAAAAAACGAACAGTAACTTTTTGATCAAGAGATGAATTTGAGGGAAAAGAGAAGCCGCGAGGACCCTTCATATGAAGAGGTGAAAAAGCGCGTGAGAGCGCGGTAGTGGTGTTTCGGACGCGAAGCTCGAAAAGCCGGCGACCCCAGAGGCACGTCGTGGTCCCTCCTCTTTCTAAATTGCTTCCATATCTTCTTCTTCTTCTATAGTTGTTTCTCCTTCTCAATGCGTCTCTTTACACTAGCCGTTCATTCGCTCGTTCGGTAAGCCCTATTTTAAGAATAGCTTTTGATCCGCATCCTTCTCTCCAACCTGCTCTTTCCGTTCCGACCAACGTTGCTTCTTGCTCACCATCCTCATCTTTCCGGCGACTAATAACCAATTAAACTCTTCGACTTTCAATAACATTTTCAATTTTAATCAATTCAAACAAATTAAATTCATACCACAGAAATTATTTCGAAAGAAAAAGATAAATCAATCTTTTTTTTTCTTGATACAGCGTTCAAATTATAACTAATCGATTTTTGAACTAAAAGGGAGAGCTGTATTTTAAAACTCAAGCCTTAAAATAAAACAATTTTATAGACGTACTTTAACTGTTACTATATACAGAACTGAGTCCGCTTGTAGGGCGCGCGGATCTCTGAAGGACTGTACTCTGGAAGGTTCGCAATTATTTGATCAAAATTGAATGTAAAAAAAAAAATTAAACAGCATTTGAAACGGTTAGAAACGTTTTCAAATACATCTATCTTTAAGTTGGCTAACCAAAGAGTAAGTAAAGCCGCGTACACGTGAAAATTTGTTCGTCATTGTCTAGGAAATGAGGTCGACTTTGCCACAATCGCTCTCGAGGTTCACTGCAGATGGGGTCGTTGCGGTACCTTCATAACTTCCAAAGGAGTGCACATTTTTTGCTATCCTGAAAGTAGACACAATCTCGAATAGAATGAATACTTTTTTCTTAAATATAAATATGGTTGTTTTTATACGGTTTTGAAAATTATTCAATATGTAAATCAATATTCTTGTAAAACATTTTACAGGATTTATTTATTGTCTTAGGTGTATGTGTACAGTGAACAGTGCGCATATATGCAGCAATTTTTTTTAATTTAAAAGATCAATTTCAAATAATATTGTTTTATTACAAGAAATCAACGTTGTAAATATCTCGCAAAAAGAAACAAAAATTTTAAATATAGTACTGTTATTACTTCGGGTGTACGAGTAAATTCAAATATTAGGAAAGTTTTCAAATTGAATATAAATAATGAACTTAATAGTGCTGCCAGCTGTTCTGGGTTATATTTAGTATCTTTAGTGTGTTATTTGAACCGACGATAAAAGCCTGTGCACACATTATATCACAAGTCGGTCTTAAAGCGACTGTCGGTTATAGAAGACTTTGGCTGATACAACATTAATAACAACATTAATAATTTGAAAAAAAAATGCACAAGATAATATAATCGTTCTAAAAAGACATTGTTAACTGTCATCTAATTCTTATTTTCATAATTATTATGACTTTTAATTTAAAAAATCTTAAGTACGTCAATGTAAAATGATTGTAAAACAAAAATTATTATTAAAATTCAAGTGAAATTGTTAATTAGGAACATTAAAACAACTAGGTTTCGCGTTTTGTATTTTTTAAATGTCACTCAGATATCATTATCATGCTAAATTGGCAGAATTTGTTCGTACTATTCCGTGTTGTGCACGCGCTGAGCACACACAATTTAAGTTTATTTAGACTTATTTAGTCTGCTGCATGAGTACGAAGAACAGTCTCTTTTGTGCATTTTGTTAAACAACTGCAAAAAGTCTAAACGCGGCTCTTGAAAATGTTACGTTAAACAAAGTACGTCATCATTAAATAGTGTATCTTAGATTGTACAAATAGCACGAAAAAATGTTTATCTATACTGAAGCTTTGGAGATTATAATCACGCTACGCAGTATTTAACACGTCGGTTATTGTATATCACTAAAATTAACGCAACAACCTTCTTCAATAAAAATCACATCAAGTCTTTCAAAGGTACACAAAATAAAAATTGAAAATAAATAAAAATGATGTACATTTTCAATTTATTACAGATTCATTGAGATACGATGAGAAAAATGTTGAATTCGTTATGACGATAATTGGTTGTTTTAGATTTCCACAATGGACAAATTGGAAGACCCGCCTTTGAGACACCTATTTGACACTTTTTCAACGAGTGAAAATTATAACGTCTATGAGAAGAATACAATCAACTTGTCTGTCGGAGCACCAGGGCCTGATGTCCTTGAAAAGTGTGGTGACATGATGCTTAAAGCAGCAACTCACCGATGGGTAAGCAATTAACCCAAGTAAAAATGTATATATGGGTCCATAAATAGCACGTATATGAACATAATAGCACATAAATGGCACATATATATAGAACATAAATGGAACATTTATGTATTTAAATACATATATCGCCGATATATGGGCCCATTTATAAGTCATAAGTGCCACATAAATGACACATAAATGGATTTTTAGGTGGATCACCATATATGCCACAAATATGGAACCATATATGTTGCATATATGTGCCATTTACGTTTCATATATGTAACATTTATGGACCCATGTATGTGCCATTTATGTTCCATATATGTGCCATTTATGTTCCATATATGTGACATTTATGGACACATATATAAATTTTTACTTGGGAAGTTCTAATAAATTATAAAACAATATTACAGATGAGTGACTTTCGACGACTGTTTTAATTGTACTGGTTTTATTATAATTAGGTTGAAGAAAAAAAAGAAGGAAAATTTTATCTTTACCAATACGGAATAACTGCAGGTTTATGGGAATGTAGGGAAGAGCTGGCAAACTTTTTGTCAAGAAAGTATGGTGACACCGTTGCCAGAGAAGAACTCATTCTCAGTTGCGGAGCCTCCCATGGCTTACAATTATTGCTGGTCTCCATCATGGCTCCAAACGGAGTCATATTCATAGATGAAGTGACATACTTTATAGCCCTGGAAGCATTTCAACAGTTTCCTTTCATGAAGATTGTCCCAGGTTTGATTGTTCATTTCATCCACTATTTGGTATCACTGTAAAATTTGATGAGTTTGGTATTGATCACGCGAGAGAATCTCTTGTGTAATGTAACTTTAGACCTTTTTTTTATTTCTATTGTAAATATTTAATTTTACAATGAAATATAAATGGCACATATATGCAACGTAAATGTCACAGATATGGTTTAATTATTTTTCAAAAATTAATCAAAAATTTGTTGAAATTAATAAATGAAAATTCTTACCCTCGTTGATACAGAATCAAAATATAAAATTAATTCGTATAATAATAAAAATTAAAGTTAACTTAACAGCGAGACATCAAATAATTAGTAATCATGTAATAATTAATTAATCATGTTGCAGTTCCAATGAAGAATGGCATGGTTGATTTAACTAAATTTGAACAAATTGTTGAAGGAGAGAAAAGTGCAAACTTTAAAACGACGTCTGCAAAATTGTTCTGGGGTATGTTTTATACCATGCCAACATTCCACAACCCTACAGGAATGGTCCTAGACGAAAGTAAGAATTCATCGTCAGTTTCTTGAATGTCGATTCGTATGAAAAATTTATTGAAAATGGAATTATTTTTTAGAACAAAGCAAAGAACTGGTAAGAATCGCTCGTAAACATGAGATAGTTGTTGTTTGCGACGATGTCTACAATCTTCTATATTATGAAAATGGGTATCCTCCACACAGGCTCTATTACTATGACGATCCGACCGATTCGGACTACAAAGGCGGGAATGTCATCTCGAATGGCAGTTTTTCGAAAATTTTATTTCCAGCAGTGCGTGTTGGATGGCTAGAGTGTAAACCAAGGATATCACGAATTCTGCGACAATCGTAACGTTTTTTTATTGATCTGTCATTAAATGTCAATTTCTTTATGACAATTTTTTTGTTTAGGGGTATAATGAAAAGCGGCGGAGGTGTCAATCATTATGTATCAGGATTAATTGCGAGCCTGCTGGAGATGAAATTGGAGGATGAGTTACTGGACGCTCTCATTGGAAAATTTAAAGTAAAAAATCAAACTTAAAATTTTTTAGCACATTTTTAAATTTGCTTAAAAAATAATTTTAATTTATTACATCCACTGTTTTAGGACAGGCTGGAGGTGATTTGTCAAATATTGGACAAGAGTCTTCCAAAATCCTGTTCTTATATGAAGCCAAAAGGTGGATACTTTATTTGGATCAAACTAGCTAATGGTGAGAGAAAAAATGGAGAAAATGGTCTTTATTTTTGGACGAATTTAAATATGACGATTTTTCTATTTCAGGAATAGACGGTGGCTTGTTCAATGAATGGTGTCAAAAAAACTGTAAAGTAAATGCCATCCCTGGGCATCGGTTTTCACTAACAGGTGATGCCAAAAACTTTTTGAGAATCAGTTTTTCGTTTCATCCTGCAGATGTCTTAAGGGAAGCTACGCAAAACCTATGTGATGGATTATCTTATTACATAAAAGATCAACTCGGTGAACATTAAATTACAAACATTATAAGACATCTGAAAGAAATATTATTAACTTTTGTTTTTAATTCATATTCAAAGTTAATTAAAAAACAACATTTATTGTTACTCAACATGAGTCAAAATTACATTTCAATATGCATGACTTAGTGGGTTGACAAAAAATTTACCTATTCGTGATGTTATTCATTCGCCCATAACTTCTTTCTGTTTCATTTCAACAAATTTTTCAGCTTCCAGACAATATTTCTGAAACATCGCTTTCACCATCTCCTGCACTCTGTGAGCCAGATCCTTCTCAACTTTGTCCTTATCTTTTACAGTTTTAAGTTGCTTATTCTGAAGGTTCTTCATATTGTCCTTGTGCTTTGTTAATAAAGTTTTTGCATTTTTCGCCAGCTGCTCTCTATGCTCTTTGGTCACTCTGTTAAATTATTGAAATGTACAAATTAACATAACTAAAAAGAAAATTATACAAACTAAATTATTGTAACAGCTTACTTGGGTGTGGGAACATAAATAGTTGTTCCTTCGATTTGTGGATTAAGATTCATCCCGCTGCTGTTAAGGGCATCCAGAATAAGTTTCGTTGCCTGAGGAAAAGTCGCACAATTGATGACAACCAGCTTCGGCTTGCGGGCGACCTGTGCGAGTTCCTGGACGGTGTAGGTCTTGTCGTCCATCTTAACTTTGAGTTCTTCTATCGAGCCAGTTGACGAACGAACACTTATATTTTTAATCAAATCATTCTTCAGTGCCTCAAGAGCGTAATCCAAGTCCTTCTTGTACCTTTCGATATTCATAACTTCTGCCATCTCATTCTCATCGACGGTGACAACCGACCCTCCTTTTTTCTTTTTGTCCTTGCCTTTATCTCTGTTCTTTGCATAATTGCACTCGGTTAGGGAAAAACATCTGACGTTCAAATTTGATCGATCAACAATCGAATGGCCATTTGTTGTGAGACAATTGAACGAACTCGTTGATGTTGTTTTATCATTATGTGACTTCTGACATGTTTTTACCAATATTCTTGATGTTGACAATGAATAACAACGACTTGTGTTACCTATACGATTAACAAAATTATTAATCAGTATCAAATTTCTCATGGTTTGACTGTTTGCACTGAGACACCGGCGTTTGTTATTGTTTGCAAAATTTTTAAGGTTATGATCACATGTTACTGTCCGGACTTGTTACCATCTACTGGTCATTCTGTGGAAAAGAAACATTAATTTTTTATTCGTGAAATAAAATATAAAATACTGTTATGTAGTTTATTAAAAAATATTCTAATTATCAATCACATATAAATTTTCATTTATATTTTGGAAATTTATTAAAAAAGCATGTGAGTGTCTGTCTCTTTTTATCGTCCGAAAACGACAAAGGATAGATATATTATTCTGTTTACATTTTTCGAACGTTCTCTTAAGTTATATTGTATATATTTGTAAACATTTGCAAGTTTTAGGATCTTGACTATTTTCTTCTTCATTTTTTAGATCATAATTGCTTCAGTGTTTGTGATACTTGAATCAGCGATTGTAACTATTTAATTGTCAACTTTCAGTGCTATTTGTTGGATTTATTCTAACTTCTGACACACCAGAGGTTATATACGTTTTTTATAAGGGATAAACACTCTGAGGGTATATATTTATATATATACATATTATATTCATATTTTGTTTCAAAAAAGTATCTTGCTAAATTGATAGAATGTCGTTGAAATTCTCCTTTCAATAATTAAAAATATTTACAAATTGTAATAATAATTATAACAACTTTTGTTATTATGAATTATTTTCACTGTTATGAATCAATTAATTAATAAACCGTCAGAAATAATAATACATTTATTAGTTTGTAAATAATATAAATAATTTTTGTCGACAACAAGAAGTGTTTTTATTGATTAATCTGTATAAACATTTGTAGGTCGATGAAGAACTATAATAAATAATTGGATTTAACGCTAAATAATAGATCATCCAGAAACGAAACCAACATGGCACAAACGACAAAAACGCCTGTCTCGATTTTGCAAGAAATGATGGTACGGAAGGGTATGTCGCCGGAATATGAGCTGATACACGATGGAGGAGGTACTCACGATAACACATTCACATACCGAGTAACCTGTGATGGACAGTTTGCCACTGGTACGGGTCGATGCAAAAAAGACGCAAAGCATACAGCGGCAAAAAGTATGTTGGAGCTGATTGCTGCGAAGCAAAATTTGCCACAGCTCCCATCGACCAAGGATGAATCGCCGGTCAGACAGACGTACGAGCCAAGTGTCCATGAGTCCCCAACTAATACTTTTAGCAATGCCGTAGGCGAATTGCAGGTTTGCTATTTTTTTAATAAAATGATTCTAAACTTTACTGTGTAATGTAAAATCCTATTTTATCGAGGAATTAAAAATAATAATGATGATAAATAAAACACACTGGATATGTTGAACCTTTGTTGACGAACTTGATGAAAAAAGAAATTTTATTTTAGGTACTGTGCGCTAACAACGGACTTGAGTTACCGAAATACATTCTGATCTCCGAGGAAGGCCCAGCGCATGCAAAAAAATTCACTTACCAATGCATTGTTTCCATATCCTTCAAAGAGGAAGGTCGAGGAAAAACAAAACAGCAAGCAAAACACGAAGCTGCTCGCAAAATGGTAAATCGATTGAGGGAATATGTAGCTGAGAACGAGCCGTTTTCAGCCAACGATTCTGAAGAAAGTGAGCTTGATGCTCATGCCAAAGCAAAGTACTTCGAGCTGTCGAAGTTAAATCTTAGAAAAAACAATTTAGGCGTCAAATTGTCCGAGTATCATACTAGGTTGAAAAACGTGTTCACTGAGGATCAGCGCAAAGACGTGCTTCTGAAATTAAATAAGATGTTGAAAGATCATTCACAACCCGTTGATTATCAAACAGCCGTCGATGACATTACTAAAGGTATTGATGAAGCATTGTCTCTAGCAAACGTTACGACTCTGTGTTTGTCATTGACATCGCAGGATAGCTCAAAAATTATATCAGCTGCTCAAATAAACTGCGGACCTGATCTTGTAGAAATCGCGATAGAAGATTCAAAAGAGAGAGCCGATTATCATGCATGTATGAAATTATTGAACAGTCTTCACATTTTACTTAGTTGAACAGATGTGATCAAAGCTCAATAATTATTACCTTAAGCGTATTAACGTTAAAATTTTCGAAAGCTTTATTTTTATAATTTAGTACTTGCATTATAACATTGCACTATAACATTGAATAAACGAAAGATCGACGACATTAAACAAACGATTACTTCATAAGCAATTATTTGACAAGTAAAAATTATTTCGTTTTCAAAAATATAAAAATGATTTGGTGATAACACGTCGAAGTGATAAATATTATTTAATATCGCAAAGCAACGCAACGCCTCTCAATGTCCAATGTCTTGGATTATGATTAGTTTCAAAGTCTATCGATCCTACATATTTTTGATCTGTTCTTTGCGGCTTCTTATAAATTGGGCACTCATAAAGTTTCGGATCCTTTCCAGCAGTTGTGTTAATTGCATAAATATAAATTATTGGCATCTGTTCGTAAAGTACTTTTGGTTTACTCTCAACGAGTTTGCCACTTTTACGATCCAAGGAAGCCCCTTCTAAGAATAACCCGTGCACATAAACTCCTTCTTGTACTTGTTCTTTGATGTCATCTTTATTGTAGCGAGTAATCAGATTTTGTAATACCACAGAATCCAAAGCCCAACCTTTGTGAGCTCGGGTTACTTCCTGAATAAAATGTAATTTTTCATAAATATTTTCATGTTGATTTGATTATTGTTTAACGTAAAGTAATGTACAATCACCTGTCTCATAGCAGTTAGAAAACCTTGCGGATTGAAAAATCCTGTCATCCAGAATGAAGTTGGACGACCGGTGTTGCACCAAACGCGAAATTGATGATCTCTTTCCAGTAATTCGGTATACCAAAAACCTAATGTTGCGGATTCCCAGGATATTTTCAGCCATTTTTCTGGTAATCTGGCATCATACATCGCGTCCAAAGACTGTCTCAACCCTTGACTCATTACTATGATTCCATCGATTGCAAGTTTCAGGTTTGTAAGTGTGTTGTGTACCTCTTTGATAACTCGGCTAATTCTGCAATGGTCAGACACATTAGAATGATTCAATTATTTCGTCACTAATATGTAAACTGTTCGAACTGACCTATCGATTTCTTGTCGCAGGAAGATATTCATTGGCAACAGAGGACCCATCCGTTGCAGAGCTTCCTTAACTTCAAACACGTTATATTGTACCGGCAACTTGGACAACATGTCATCAGCTAACTTGTACACGACATTCTCTCTAGTTTCTCCTCCCTGCACCACACCTTCTTTCGGCTGCACATTGAGAATTGTATCCAGAATTTCTTTCGCTGAATTGATTTGATATGTGATGTCGGCATTGGTGTGCAATCCAAAGACTTCCGGAGTGTCATTTGCAGGCAAATTATTGATATAATCAATGTAGCCTTGCAAATTTTTCGTCTGAGGTACTTTGTAACCGCGATAGAATTCAAAGCCTGGACGCAAAAGAACGTCACAGAACCATACGTGAGTGAAAGTCGTCAATAGACGTTTGTCAAAATCATCTGTAACTCTTCCGCCATACTGAACCTACAAAAATTGTTTATTTACTCATGTGGATTTCGTTTAAATATTTCATCTTAAATTTAATTATTTTTCTAGTTTTTACTTCTCCAAGCATGTAACAAATGGTTGGCCAAGATACTCCTTTCTTAGGATCCATATCATCTAGATGATTTTGTATAAATTGTACCGAAGCCGCGAAGTCAGCTTGGTTGAATTCGTAAGGAATATTCCATCCGAGAGGTCCAAACTTTCTGCGTTCTTGCACCACTGTGTGTAAAAAAGCGACAGCGTACAAGAGAGGCGGCCACTGGGACTGCGAACTGTAATCCAGAGTATCTTGTGTAATTCCTTGATATGTCCTTTTTAAACTCGCTCTAATTCCTTGAGGTGGTTCATTCGTAAACTTGATCGCCATCTGGGAAAAAACGATTTCTTTTAAATATGTATAATGGCTTATTTTTTTTTGTTTTTTTTACATTTTTTTAATAAACAAAATAAAGTTTCATTTTACAACAATGATTTACCTGAAGTAAACCAATTGGAAATTGAGCGTGGACCTCAGTCGTCATCCATAATCGGAAAGATTCGTGTATCAGATCTGTTTCTATGAGGTCATCTGTAAGTTCTGAACAAAATGATAAGGATAGATGTATATTTTGCAAAAGCACCCAGCCACCAGATACCATTGCTTCACTGATCAACTTTCTGGCGTGGTATTCCTGACCCTGTCCCATAGACACTGCCTTGAGAGCTAAAATTTGTTCAATGAAATGAACCTTTTTTATCTGATCAACCCTACTAGCACATGATATTAAAAAATATGTCTATGTCCGCCTAAATAACATTTCTTGAACATTCATACAATTTCAAAAACCTAAATTAATATTTTAGAATTATTATCCAGGCAGACATTAAATATAACATTTTTTAATATTCTTTCATATCTATTATGTCCGTCTAATATTTTTTGAATATTTTCAACTTATAGGGAATTGAAACTTATAACTTTATCATTATTGTCATTTTTATAATCGAATTTTTCATCAACTGTTGTTACTCACGAGCTGATTTTTGTTTCGCTAAAGCAGTAATCAAAGGACTAGGATCAGATCCAATTGACAGTATACACACAAGTGGTGTTTTAGGTTCTGATTCTTGCCAAGTGCTTTCCAGGTCCAAAATTTTAGCCTCCCCATATTCCTTGCCCAAAGATTCTACAACATATTTCTTCGCTTGCGAGAGAGTTCTGTCCGGGATCCAAGATCTGATCAGAAGTAGTTTTCTAAATATATCTAAACTTTTCTGGTAGCCACATGGAAGATCCTCTTCTTCTGGTTTCTCTTTTTCGTACCACACGCGCCACTCCTTCTCGTTTTGCTGTATTTTATTCAAGATGGAAGAAAATGTTTTGAGCTTACTGATTTCAACCAAATTTAACCAAGTGATATCCAAGATCCATCTGAATGGTTTGGGTGTAACTGCGTTAAGATCCAACGAGGCACCTCCTTTAATGAAGGTCATGAATTCCACATGAGAAATGATACCTCGGTGGCAATCTATCTTCATTGCCAACATCAACGTGAACAGCGGCTTATGTCTCTCATAAAGACTTCTCAAAGTGAACGCCCATACCTCATAAGTCAAATGTTTAAGAATGATATCGATTCGTTCATTTGTAATATTACTTTTCTCCGACTTGTTGATGGAATTATCAAAAATGGTTAAAAATTGTTTCAATGAATTCTGGTACATGACGTTCACATTGCTCATTTCTACAATCAAAAAGTAGAGTATCGAACCCCTTCCCGCAACAGCCCTGAATTCTTCTCTAGCTATGGTGATTTTCTTCTCAGTGAGAGCTGAAACTTTGAGTTTTTCGTTAACTGATTCCGCGGTTAGTTTGGTTTCTTGCAGAACTCCAATCAGAGCTTCATCGTCAACCAGGGAGCCCTCAGTTGACGTCAGCCTGTGCAACAATGTACTTTCCAGTTCCTTCATTGATTTCTGATTAGTCATCACTGATTCGAATAGTGCTACACGTTCAGCTTCGAGGTCGGATTTCTCCATCAATATCACTCGTCCGAGCAGCTGGTCCTCCAATCCTTGCATGGTTACAGTAAAATCAATAATCGAAGTTTTAGCAGAGATCTCAGGACTATAAGCTGGATTGGGTAACTTAGTTGTTATGTACAGCATAAAACCAGGCATCACGTCACATTCCTTGTCCCCGACAATCACCTTCTCAATTGAACCTGACTTGATGAAATTTTTCTCGAGGACGTTGTCAATCACTGGATCCAGTTCTTCCGCAACATCTTCAATTAACAGAGGCCTTCCCAAGGATAAACTGTCTTCTAGGTGGGTTCTGAAATATTTGTGGTTCAAAGAGGTGATCTGTAGCTCGTTGGACATTTCTTTGTTTTTGATCCACATCTTTCCTTGGTTCTGAGGGTCTACCAATAGAGGATAAGATGAAGATTTGGTAACTATCAGAGCATTCTGAACTGACAACTCATCATTTGGTAATCCCTGGAGGGTCCATTCGGAAACCGTCGCTGAATCAACGAGCATGCTGCTAATGCTCAGCTCGACGGTGAAAGGTACAGTTCTGGTTGTGAGGATGGTCATCCAGGATGAAACCAGACGAGCTCGGTACTGTTGATTGTAAGGGCCACAGTATGACAAAAATCCTGTTGCCAGGACAACATCACCTACCAGTTTGCCCAGTTGAACTTTAAACTCCTTGCTCTGTTCCGTCCACCTGATTTTTTCTCCTCCCAAGCCGTTGATAAGTGCCGTCGCAGCAGTCATCTTTCTCAGACACACGTTAGCGGCTTCGGTCAGCCTTTGTTTCTCAGCAACTGCTGCGTCATATTGCTCCTTCACGTTTTGCAGAGCCATCTCCCTCTCTGACAACTCTCTTTCTGCGTTTGCCAGATCTTCCATGGCTACTTTGAGTCTTGCCTCTTGGAGAGTCAAGTTTGCCTTGAGCGGTAGCACTTCCCTGTTTACAGAATGAAAGAACGCCATAGCCTTGGTCCAGGACAGCAGACCAGCGACGTCGCCACAAACTCGTCGGGCAGTTTCCATATTGTAGTCCTCCATCTTCAAGTAGGGTCCCAGAAGCTCAACCATTTCATTGTTGATGAAATCCTTGGGATAATTTTGCAACTGCAAAAGGAACGTAGCGCTGGCCATCATCTTCAAAGACTCACCCCAGGATGGCTTTGGACAGGCTACAGCAACATCCGCAACCACCGGGCTGAGTTTTCTCTGAAAAAGTAACAGCACACAATCCATGATCCTCATAATGAGGTGCGGTGGTCGACCTAGTTTTCTCACAGTTGCGATGTGAGCTGGCTTGATGGTGTTCAGAGCTGCCTCGGCCTCTTCTAGGGCCGGTTTCGCAGCTTCCAGTTTCTCCTCTGCAAGAGCTTTTTCTTCAGCGATACATGCCACTAGTACCTCTGCCTTTTCTTTAACCTTTTGGACTTGATTTTTAAAGTTTTCAGCCTGCATCGCCCTCTCCGTCACTTCCAATAAAACTTTCTCAGCCTTTTGAGAAGCCTGAACCAACTCCTGTTCCATCACAGCCAGATCTCGTTTGAGTATCTCTACAGAAATCGACGCCTCTTCTAGCTTCGCCAGACCTATGTCCATCCGTTTCGCTCCTTCTTCTAGTTCACGCTGTTTATTGTAATAGATGTTCTTGTAGCCCCCAATGAAATTCAAGTACGATTTTGGAGTGACGTGAGTTGCTCTTCTAAACCGTTGAAAGTACTCCAGCGATGTTTCAGCCACGACGTCTTGAATTGAACCGAGAGCGTCGACGAGTTGGTGTTTGACCTCGGTTGTACAGGCTATCTCAAACTCGTTCAAAAAGTGCCTAGCCACTAGAACCAGAGCGTCTCGGGGCCACGGTTGGAACCAATCGATCGTACAGCCGGATATCAGTGCAGGAAATCTCTGAGTTCTGATTCGAAATTTTTCGCCAACTGGCGAGAAACAAAACGCCACGTGAAGATTTTGACACGTTTTTTGCAGAAAATATTCCATCACCAGTTCGTTGTTGAACGTTTTCTTCGGATTTTCACGCTTTAAGATTGGCGTCAACTCCGAGATGATCTCCGACTGTTCGTCTTTGTTGAACAGGTTACTTATGACTCCAGAACTGAGTATGTTGTTCAAATATTCGAGAAAGCCTTCCTCTTTGATATCAAGATCCCCAAAGATGAAGGTCGTTCCTTTTCCCTGAACCCCGCAAGTTCGATACAAAAATTTCAGATCCTCTAAGAAGTTGGCAACGTTGTAGGAACGTGTCAACGTGATTTGAAAAGTTTTGTAACCAGCAATAAATGACGAGAGTTTTGTTAGACTCTGTTTACCAGAGCCGCCCACTCCTATCAGCATCACGTTTCCTCTTGGGTGTCTTATGATTCGAGATATCTTCACTAAATGTAACATTGCGTCAGGGAAAAATACCAGATCCATCCCAGCGCCTCTTTGTATTTCATTAAACTGCAGCAGGAACATCTCCAAACGATCTCTGAGAACTTGAGAATCATAAACTGGTTCATATACTTTTGGCAGTTCCATGTCTGCGTCTTCTCCTTCCTCTCCCGTTGGTTCAGGTGCATCTCTGAAATGAAACATTAGCGTAATATAAAATCAATAAATGGCTTTTTCTTCTCTAATGTGATATAAATAATGACGATTCCTACCGCATGAAATCGACGAAAGCTGGAGCGTCGGCAAGCATGGAGACATAATTTTTGCCAAACACTTCTTCAACCACACTCACAAGCTCTTTGTCGAACCAATCTTTATCCGCTTGTAAGGTGAATCTATCGCTGAAAACTCTTGTGCATTCATGTTTCCAAAGTAACATAAGCACAGTTTCATTTTCAATAACAGATGACAGTGTTCCCAGCATGCCTTGCCAAATTCTCGACAAATCTCTCAAACTGAAGACGTAATGAAATTTTGCAGGAGTTGGCAGCAAATTGGACCGAGTTCTTTGCCACAGAATTCTAGTTAGGGGAACAATTTTTTTAGCCAGACTCCTGACTTCTGTTGTAAACCCACGTTTGGTATTGTAATGACTTTCGCTCAGGACGGTGAATATTTTGTCAACAGAAACGTCATTCGGCAAGGTACAGTTGAAGATACAAAATTGTCTCTTCAGTCTGGAAGGTATGTCATTCCTTCCTCCACCAGGTTGACACATTGCCCCCAAAAATGTAACATCAACAATGTTCGTGAAGTCGCCAGGCTTTTCCAGGGAATAAAATCCCTTCATATCCATTGTCTGGCGCAAAATCTCATTAGTTACTTGGTCGCCCCACTCGTTGATTTGTGGCAGATTAATATCGTCTATAAAGATCAACATCTTTCTACCGCCAGATGGTCCGAAAGTATTACCCATTCGTTTCTCCACATAACTTTCGATTGTTTTCTGAAACTGGTATGGTGTAGTGGCAGAACTAAAATTAAACGACCGACTCAGCGTAGCTTCTGGGTTTGACTTCTTCATGTAAGCTTTCATCATGACAGTCTTGGCTGAACCTTGTTCTCCTGTAAGCAAAACTGCTCTATCTTGCTTCCCAATCAGATCGATCAGATACTGTATCCTGATATTATCTGGGATAGGAACAAGAATGTTGCTGTAGTCGGGAGTTGCAGAGTCTGGATAGGAGTAAGTGGCCAACATGGAAGACCAGTGGTCCCATTTGCCTTTCTCGGTGACAAAAAAATCAAACATTATATCATTCGAATATTTACTACTCGGGGGTAATTCCAGATGTTTAAAGTTTGTTCTCAAATATTCGTCGTATTTTCTTCTGTCAGTGGTTTCTAAAAGAGCACCGATACTCCAAATTAGAGAGAATGTGTAAAATAATCGAAGGTGTTCTGCAGTCATCGGTAGAGGCTGCTTGTTCATTTCTTCCACATCATCCTCATCTTCCACTTCCTCTGCAGGAATCTCAGGAGGGATCAAACCTTCTAGCAGGTAAATCATCTGACGGACTATGTTACACTCAAGAACTTGTATTGAGAGAGATAAATTTTGTTTGCTCCACGAGTAGATCTGAATGAATCATAAAATAATATTAGTTATCTTGAACTTAAATTATATAATTGGCCGTATAATTTTCTTATTTTACCTGAGCAAACGAGTTGTAGAATGACTCCTCGAAAACTTCCTGTTCAAGAGGAGTTCTTGTTTTGAACCAGGCAGTGACTACAGGATTCCAGTCCAATCCGGACGAACTCATGTAAACCATCCCGTTGCGTGAGACAGTGGCAGGACTCGCGTTGTCAATATTGTGAGGCTCGAAGATTATTTTACAAGTTGGGGCCATTGAAAGTCGATCACCATTGGCCAAGGTCAGTGTTTTGTTATCGTCAAGCACTGAATTCAAATTCTCTATCCAGATGCTATCTACGGGACCATCTAAAACCAGCCAAACATATTCATCGCTCCTTAACTTGAGTGTTTTGCGCCACAATGCTGAGAAAATGCCATCCGTCCAATCGTTTGTTGCGACGTCAAGTCTACCGAACATCTGAGCCGCTGTAATGCTCTTTGGATTCATTCGCATCTCTCTGAAATTTAGCAATGTTACCAATTTATTTCGCAAAAATTATACATAAGATTGCAATTCTCAACTACCTATAGCAATTCCCACACTGAGTTAACGCTTTCATCAGAGTTTGAATGCAAGTTGTTTTACCGGCGCCGGTTGGTCCTAGAGTCATTATTCCATGTCTCACCCTTTGCGTTTCATAAAGTTGAATTAATTTTAAAACCCAAGGGGGATGGTAAATTAGCCCAGCTTCTTGTACTTGTTGATCGATCGCGGCCTCCAGTTCGGGATACGACGTTTTTTCAAGCATCTGATTAGGAAATAGATCAGCTACCAGGGAAATAAATAGAGGCTCATCCTCGTCTGCAATTTATTTACAATATTAATTAAATCATCTTTTTTAACAGTTTATTTTATTATTTTACCTATAAGTTTCGACAGATTCATATCACGGAGAACCCTCATAACTATTATACTCTCTGAGTCTTTAGAATTTACCCTTTTTGCAGCCCCCAAAGATCGCAATACTGAAAGAATGTTCCGTAATCCAAAATCATAGTGGACCTTGAATTAAAATAAATTAAATTAAACGTTATGTGATTAAATTTGCTAGGGCTGTAAACATGCGGGGCAGGCTTTCTCCTACACCGACTACAAGGCGCGTATGAGTACAATGGAAGAATTTCTGAGTGCTCTAGGGACCACCATAAGGGTGACACCTCGCTCATATACATATATGTATTTGTATTTGAGATTAAATTTGAAAATGTCTTGGTTTTAATTCAAATGAGTGTTCACATCTCTTTCTGTAGGTACGGATTTTTTTTAGTTTTGATATAGGATATGAGCACGAGAAAAAAAATTACCAGTGGCAGAAATCTTAAAAAATTTAAAAGCTACTTTGAAAGTTAAGAAAACTTCATAAGAGAACATGTTTAAAGAAAAATGTTCAAGACGATCAAAATCTACATTTTCCTGGGTAAAAATTTTCGATAAAAAATGTATTAGACTCTCTGCTTTTATAAAATTTTCTGAAGTTTTGAACAATTTTTCAAAGTCAGAAAGAATTATTATTTTCAAAAACATGTATGAGGGAACAATACAAAATGTAATTAAAAAAATTTTTATGTAACTATTGTTTAAAACAAAAAATTTTGTTCTAAAAGCGATTTTTGGTAATGTAATAAAAATCGAATAAAAAAAACTTTATATTCCTGCATTGTACAGTATTTCGCACTTGTGCGTCGTACATTTAAGTAATTTAACCAAATTTACCTGTTTGGTAAGTTGTTCTTCACATAACTTATAAAGAGTGTAAAATTTTCTTGCTAAAGTTATATTTTCCAAGAACCCACAACTGGCCAGTTTCACTCGGATGATGATCTGACGGTCAGGCACCATCATTGCTACTGTTCTGAACTGAATTTTTAAATTTTCAGGTAACTCTTTTCTGCCAGCATAGCCAGGATTCTGAAAAAAAAAACAAATAGTTTCAACCTGAATCTGATCTGAAGGTTTCACTAAGTTAATTGAAATATTATATACCATGGTAATGAATATTCCAAGTTCGGGGCACATATCAATTTGATCGCCATCCGTGAAGACAAATTGTTTACGCTTCTCTTTTTTAGCTGCCAAGACAACAGCTACCTGTTGAGCTGCCACTGAGAGAACGGGCAGCTCAATTCTATTGAATTCGTCGAAACAACCCCAAGACCCACTCTGTGCTAAACCTTTGTAGATGCGCCCAAGACCTCTGTAATCCATCTGATCAGAACAATTGAATACCACGACATATTTCGCCAACGTTTTTCCCATATCTTTAACAGTTTCTGTTTTTCCTGTGCCAGCTGGTCCACATGGAGAACCACCCATCGACATTGCTAACGCTTGAGCGAGTGTGATGTAACATCGATCAGTTAGAGGTGTGATAACTAAACGCTCAGTACAACCTAGATATTCGTTCTGATAAATAAATTGAACATCCGTGATTGATATCGCCGTTCTATCTGTGTCCTCTTTGAAATAAAAACGACACTGCTTGAGCCATTCGAAATCATTCACTGATCTTACATTTAGACGACACTAAAAAATTATTCAATAAAATTTGGATCAATAATCAATATAATGCTTAAACAAAAGAAAAGATCATCTATTTCTATTACTAGATAATATTTTTTACCAAAATATCAAAAATATCACGTTGGTGTACATGAATGGTTATGAGGGTTTCGAATTTTATCCGGTCAATTTTTGAGAGGTCTCTTGTAGTTTGATCAATCAGAGTGTTTAGCAGCTCTAAAAATCTATTATTCGTTTCGCTCATTATTTTTTTGTCTGCTCTGGCTTGCATGAGTGCAATTTCAGCGTCTCGGGTCCATATCATTTGAATACCCAAGATTCCCACTTGGGCGGGCATCTTATCCAGAAAAGTGAGCAGGTTGAAATTCTGATCGGCTATCATGGAATGAGCCTGTCTGATTATGGAATGCAACGATTGCTGGGACGTTTGTAATAATTGCATCAACCATACTTCAACAGATCCTTCTGCTCGAACTGCTCTTTCAAGCTGGAGATAAATTAATTATTAAAATGTTCTTCTAATTACAAAAAATAATTACAAAATCTTTCAGTTTTGATATTGAGTATTGTCAAGTTACTCAAATGTGTTATTTTATTAAATTCCTGTTTATTGACTTTAATATATTAACATCAAACTTTATTAGTTGAAATTCACATATTTTGCAATGTATTCATAATCTATCGTGAATAATAATTGTCATAATATATGCATTGGTTGGCCAAGATTATAAATTAATGGTTATTAAGTATTTGTTATTGCATTAAACATTTTCATTATTTTAACTTCATAAATTAATAATCAGAAACTCGGATGCAATAATAAGATTTGCGCTCTAAAGTCCCACTTTTTAAATCGAAAAGTATCAAGAAAATGTCCAATTTTGATATATTTTGTAAATTGTTTTTTAGATCTTTAGATTGCTTTAGATTTAGGCAAAATTGAATTTTAGATCAAAACAAAGAACTTTTCCACTTAAAGTATATCGAAATTGGAAAATTTTCTGATAATTTTTCGATTTGAAAGGAGGCCTATCAGAGCCCAAGTCTAGTTATTACAAAGTCTTCAATTTTCGCTTGAAAAAATAATGTGAATATAGCCCCAATTTTCCTAATTTATTCAGATTTTTTTTTAATCTGCAATGAAAATAAAGTATTTCTTATCTCTACATATAAATAATAAACAATATACATACAGAAATTGTTTCACCTTCTGAGGAAATTATTGCCATCATTTTATTGTACTCGATATCATGAAATTTAACATATCGAGTGTTATCGAAAATGGATAACAAGTGATTCTGTATCGTATGGGAATCAGATGCTTGGCCTAAAATTTCCAATAAAGCAGGATCAGAGACGAAGAAGAACCTCGGGAACATCATACGTTTTTTTTCTAAATATCTGAAATTAATCACATTTAATTACATATTTTTTAACTGGTTGAAATGTTTGTCATTAAAATATAATTACAAATATTTTACAAAATTAAAAAAAAAATACTCTTTATAGACACTAGGGAGCTTCGTTCGCTCCGCTCACTGCGCCCCCTGCGCGCTACGCGCGCCAACCCCGCATACGAATAGCAAATTCTAATTTCAATTTTTTTCAAAAAAAAATTTGGTAATAAAAATTAAATAAGATAC
>JAPYZS010000735.1:0-32136 GCA_030522925.1 Trissolcus japonicus
AGGAACAACAATTCGCCGTGATCCGAAAGGTGATTCGCGAGTTGTAGTGCTCAAGACCACTGGACGTCCGCCCCGAATACGGACGCTCCTGGGTCGACCGAAATCAGCCTGTTTCCCTGCTTGAATAAGTGGCAAGGATAGTAGGGTAAAAGGACCACGGTAAGGACCTTCGGATCTCAAATTCGCGAGTGAAAAATGTTTCTTGCCACGCGGTTGGTTTTTTGGTGTCACCTTCCTCTGCCCCTCTCCCTCCTCCTCTCCAGTCTTGCCCAGAAGTACGTGTTTTGTTATTTCTTGAAGCTTCGAGATCACGGTCGGTTTTTTTTTGCTTTTCGTGTCAGAATAGGAGCTTCTTTAAAATGTTTCGATGTGACTTTTTTGGCGTACAAGTATGCCTAACTTCAAGTGTGTCGTTGTCTCTCTCGCACCAAGAGTGAACAGAATAGTCCACACTCGCTCAGGCCACTTGTTTTTACTGCGTAGTCCATACGGCCCTGACTTTTACAGTCACGCGAGTGAGCCTCTCCCTTTTTGAGTGTTGCGCACTGTCTCATACTGATGTGTTTTGCTGATCGAGACACCGTGTTCTCTCGCAAGAGGATTTGACTGTTGTGCCACCGAATGCCAACTACAATTGACATTCCGAATACTACGATCAAAGACGAGACTGAATTTTCCGAATACACTATGGCTGAAGTGGAGGAGGATGCGACATTCACCATGCTGCTTGTCGCTCAGACGGAGTGCTCCGCCAGCATACAACGCTTTTATAAGACGTTTGTTGAAACGAAGGATCTTCCCACAATCAAAGCACAGGTAGACTTGAATTACATACAAGCAAGCTACACATTCGACTATGCATCGTCGCATCGAAGAGTGAACGCAAGAACCCCTACTTGGAGGAGAAAAAGTATGCCACTCAAGAGATGACCTACCCGGAGATCGTCGGTGAACTTCAAGCCGCCATCACTGCCACCAATGTGTCAACCCCAAAAAAGGACACGACGACTGAGATCCCGCAGACGACCGACATTGCGCATGACAAAGACAATCAAAGCCGTTCTACTTCGCAACAAACTCCACCCTCAGATGGCAAGTCCGCTGCCTCTATCGCTCTATCCCCTGTCAATCATTACACTCCAATGCTCCACACCAATGTCCTCATTTTAAAATCTTGACCTTGTAGACTCCTTCTGATCGATGCCCCCTCTCTCAATAGCTACATATAAAACACCTTAACCTCGCTAATCCCGAGCTTAGCAGCTCGACCTCTATATAGATACTGATTGAAGCTGATTTGTACGCCGCAATAATGCACAAAAGCCTTGTCAAACGCAACTTCGACGAACCCATGGCCCAAAACACTATCTTTGGCTGGGTCCTGTCCGGCTGGGCTCTACCTTCGTCAAGTATGCTCCCTTCGACCGCGAGTACCAACTTTCTTGCCACTATTGAAAATGATCTTTCGTTGATCATTTCGTTGTCGTGTTGATGAATTGCTAGAACAATTTTGGAAAGTTGAATAGTTACCGAACTATTCAACGAACTATTCGTTGCGACGACGATGCTTATTGCAAAGAGCACTTTTTATAAACACACACTCGCGATTCAGATGGCAGGTACACCGCCCGATTGCCTTTCAAAGTCGACCTCCCCATTCATCGGAAAACATTAAATATTGCAGTTAAATGTTATTTATAGCTCGAAAAACGTTTATTGAAAAACCCTGAAGATTACAAACTGTACCGTGAGATTATTGATGATTATAGAGCTCGAGCTCATATGACTGTCGTTGATCCAAGTTCACCACCAGAGCGTGCTGTTGTATACCTCCCTCATCACGGCGTAAAGAAAGATAGTAGCGCCACCACAAAATTACGCGTCGTGTTCAACACTTCTCGTCCCTCCACTAATGGTTAATCTCTTAACAGCTGATCTTCTCTTACATAGAGCAAGATCTTCTCATACATTGGAAGCAGATTTATTGGGCGAAAATAACTCGCATCACTCGAGGTACCAATTTTTCTGATGGGTGTCAGTGTTGACAACTTTCATCCCTCCAGAAAAATCCCGCTCGAAAGTGACAGATACAAAACACTTAATTATTCTGATCCTAATGAAACAAATACGTTGACAAGAATTCGTTAAATTATCCCGTCTAAAGAACCTTTGTTTTTATCTAAATGTGAAATTATATTAAATAAATTATGAATTCTAATTTCGTCAAAACTTCTAAAATATGAACGACATTCAAATGTGAATAAATCAAATAAATGAGGTCCTTATGCGTCAGTTTCGTCATTATTTGAAATTATATTTTCAATACTATCAATGAAATGATTATTTAACTTATTTAGGTCTTTGTCATTCTTCGATTCCGTGTCGTCGTTGTCAAATTTGATATTTTTAAAATTTAGGTTATTCGATTTGTTTGTTTTTAGTACATTTTCGATTGTTTGGAACATTTTCTTCAGGTCATTTATTGATTCTTCTATTTTATTTTAAAAATAATTTTTTTTATCATTTTTATAGCTTTATTTAATTGAGTTTCATATTGGGTTTAGGAATTATAATCTTTTGTTCTTTCAAATATTTTATAAAGGTTATCGCGAATTTGCAATTGATATTCAACATCCTGTGTGAACCATATTTTTCATTTTTCTTCAAAGTAATTTTTTTAACTGGCGGTAATTCATCTAGAGTATCAGAAATAGAATAAATAAACCGGTTTGCTTTAATATTTGAGTTGTCATGTTGATTATAGTAATGAATACGGTTTTTATCATTATCTTAGCGGTTATAAATACTATTTCCATAATTTAATCTTAGCTTATTTACTAATAAATTAGCATTAAATTCTTAAAATCTCTTCTTTGAATTATATTTTCTTCTTTAAAGTTATCCGTTTTGAAAATCACCGATATCCAGTCATGATCTGAAAATCTAGGTGCGTCTTAAACCCTCGTATTAAGATCCACGATCGTTAAAACGAGATCTATAAGAGTTTTGCTAGAAGGTAATGTTCTAGTTGCGTGTTTGACTGTTTGTCCCCTCGTTAGAAATGAAAGTCGTAATTTCTCTGCGTAGTAAGAGCGATTAAACATACCAATGTTAAAATCGCCTATTACTACGAGAATTTTATTTTTATGAAATTCGTAAATTTTTTGTTCTTAAAAACTTAGGAATACTGTGTCAGTACAACTTGGAAAATGGTACAGAAACAGTATATTAGCCTTATAGAAACTCCGAAACATGCACCCCGATACATTAAAAGTTCCTTAAGACTGAGTCCAGAACAACACCCGATATTTAATAGATCGTCGGACGTATACACTAACATCACCAGTGAAACTGCTCGTCGCGTCGCATTTTATCAAATCAAAATTTGCACTTTTTTATTCGTTATCGGCGATTTTCTGAGTTATTCTCGACTCACTTAATGCCAAAATATCGATACCTTTGTTATGTGATAATTAATTTTCTATTTAGTCGAATTTAAAATAGAAATTTGCTACATTTATACATTTAAAATATTTACAGTTTACATTAATAAATAAGTTCTTGTTTAACGGCGGTAGTTGCTATAATGAAGACAATTTCTGTCAGTTGCCTCATGTTCAACATTTAAATCTTTATATTTCATTTCTTGGCTCACACAGTTTATACATTTTTTTCTTTCTGACATTGTTTGTAACCATGTTTTTCTGCACAGTTCTTGCATGTTTTTTTTCGCACGTTGACTGAGTGTGACCGTACCCCCAACAGTTGAAGCATTTCCGAAGATTTGCGCTGTCAAAGATCTTACATCTTTGCCAGCCCAAATAGACGGAGGTTTGCTCCAAAAGTTGTTGCTGGGTCACACAGTCAACGTCCAAAATCATTGACCAAGCAAACTCATTTGAATTAATTCTTTTTTTTATTTTCATTTTCAGAAAATAAAGACTCCCCCTTGTGTGGAAAATGTGATGGAAATGTAGAGGAAACATGGACTCACTTCCTATGTCCCTGTCCTGCTCTAATTTTGCAGAGAATGGTACAGTAGCTTGGTCCAGCTATTCTGGAACCAAGTGATGAACAGGAACTCAGAATTTATCACATTTTGGGCTTCTGTCCGGCAGTTGGCTATTATTAGCTGAAAATTATCGCGGTAATAGAGTACAAATGTCTCTTGGCTAGGTGCTCTGACTGTCTATGAGAGACGGGAAGACCACGATAGGCGGCCGCGAAACTTTCATACATACATACATACATCAATGATGCCGCTTGCGTCGATAGGAACGTTCGATTCAATACTTAGGCTAACTTCATTCGTAATAATTCTTTTTGAAGATAGGAGACGGAGAAGACGGAAGGTTTCCATTCATCAGTTTGGTTTTTGTACAATAATAAAAGTGTAATATAGTTTTGAGTTACGGAAAGGGATGCCGAAATTCGAAAAGTGAACATTTGTTCGATGCCAATGGGCACATATTAAAGACATATGATAAGAAGTTTTTTATATTGGTTGCGTATCCAGGTGAGTTCAAAGAATCTTTGAACTCACCTGAACTCATCTGAAATTAAGTCGATGAATTATTGATGATTACATGTATGTTACTAACTACACTTTTTGTATCTATTTTCAGAAATGACGGTGATATGCGTCGAAGTGGGATTATTAAAACCAAAAGATTCGAGTACATTTACAACTAATGAAAGAGAAACATCGCTTCATTTAATTGAGGAGGAAGTACATTGCAAGTGTATGATTTTGATCAACCCATTACCTGCCATTTTCATCATTAATGTTGATCTTAATTGTCAATGGATAAATTTTTATACTTCAATCATGGAAAATTTATTATTAAAAAATATAAGAATTTCAATGTCGAGTATATACATCAGTGTCAGGTAATGGGTTAAAATGAATATAAGATTTTCACTGGTTTTTAAGTGGCAGACACGAGTGTCCGTGTCTGCCACTCCCATGAAGTACTGTTTTAAAAAACCGTTCTTCGGTGACACAAATCTTCACTCGGGAAATTTTCTAAAAAAAACAGAGTGCGTCTTATTTATAACAATAAAAACTAGTCCTTAATCGATGGATTTGAAAAAAAACCATCATTAATAAAATGGCGGCTTTACAAAGTTAAAAGTCACTTTTTTCACCATAAAAATTGGTCTTTGATTGGCTAGTATCACGGACTGCATAAGATATAACGTGAAGGATCACAGACCGCCAATTATCAATATAAGTTTATCAGGAAGATGTATATATACATCATCAATACAAAGTTGTCATAAGATTAAAACATGTTTAAAGTCGTGACTCTGTGTAACATAAATTATACAAAATCATAAAATCATTTACATAAATTAGGAATCCATCACAGTAAATTTGATCACAGGGTTGAACAAGAGGGGAAGTCCGCCGGATGCCCTGCCGTAGTCGCTTTCTCGAGTAGCCTCGGCGAAAATAAATTCCCAGTCCTTTCATTGAAGGGGAAGGGAGGTGATTCTATTTGACGTCCACGTCTCGCACATACCCACTATGTGAGAGTCGATGAGAATCTTTGATGTGACGAAGGCCGTATGCATTCCAGAAAGAGACGCTGCTGACTGTTACATATTTTATTGTTCTTCTTTCACTGTTGCTTACCGAGTTTCCGTGATTGTGGAACCGACCAGAATCCAGGTGATTGCGCGATTGCTAATTTCGATGACTTTATCCAAGGACCTCTCGTGTTTCGCTCGCAGACGCAGCTTCTGATGGATCTTTCGGTTTTCTAATGGAAGATCTGGTTAAATATCAATATTGTACCCTTCAAAGCGGCGTTTCTCCAGTAGAGTATATCAATTCACGAAAAGTGTACAATTAGTATTTTTTATAATCTTAACAGGAAAGCTTTCATTTTTGTAAGCTTATAATATATCGGAGTGTTGTTTTTAGACCACATTAGAAAAATGCAATGTAATAGTAATGAATTCATGAAAATGTAACATTATTACTACGAAACTGAACGGAAATGTAAGCTAAAGTAAAATTTTCCAAATGAGTTGTGTCGATGAGTTAACATACTTGATTAAGGGGACTGGTAAGCGAAATGGCTGATATTTCCAACTTTTGATTAATTCTGTTGATTTTTTGAGAATAATTTGCTTTTGAGTCCCCCTTGACAATTCACATAAAAAACCACTGGCATAAGACATTCATTTATTTATTTTGAACAAAAAAATTGTTGTAAGATCCATATTTTCAAAATGCTCCAGGAAGCTCAATTTTCAACCAATTTTAAATTTATTGTCGCTATTTTATTAGTCATTTAGAGTACTACAAACTGTATTGACTGATTTTTGGTAAATATCAAAAAGGAAAAGTTATGGACAATAATGTAAAAAAAGCAAGAAAACCAGTTTTTTTCACTTTTTCGATCATAACATTGTAGAAACTGTTGTAATCAAAATTCGTCCGTACAGATTGTGGTGAACTGAATTCCAATTATTCAGAACGAAGAATAAATCAAATTCAATGAAAAGTAAGCTCCCAGAAATATTTTTAATGTAAAAAATTAGCGAAGAAACTTTTGGAGAAAAACGAATTCAAAGTCTTACTTTTACTTTTACGAGATTGTTAACTCGTTACAATCATGACGACAGTATAATATTATCCTGGTCTCTGATCTGCTCTTCCTGGGCCACAATGATGCATTAGCTTCGTTCATTACGTATCTAATTTCTTTTTTTGTGTACGACCGTTTGCCTTTGATGACCCATTTGCACATATTTGTATGTCAATAGTAAAAGGTTTTTGGCAAGTTGAAACGCGTGACAATAAATGTACATCTTATCTGCATTGACATTGTTGATTTAATTACATATTATGACGAATGTTAACAATGATTTTCGTAAACATAGGATTCTTTTATTTTAAATCCACATTTTTTATTATTTGTTCAAGATGATGTTGTTTTTTTAGAAATTGTTTTGAACAATCGTGTATTCATTAATCAACAATTTGAAAACAATCATGAATTGATAAACTTTTAAAAACTAGCATTTTTAGGTTTATAAATTACAAAGCCTGTGTATTGAAACTCATTATTAGTAATTTCAGTGAATTCGTTAGTGATTTTCAAAAAAACAAAAATGCTACATAAAAGAGGATACTTTGAAGCAACCAAAAATGCAATTAAAATTTTTTTCATTTATTTTAAATTTCCGTCATTTATTGATTGCCAGTCCATTTAAAAACGATCGCTCAACGACAGTCAGTTTAGAGGAATCATAGAAGTCTCAAGTATACATAGATCAAATTTCATGATCTAAGCGGAAATCATTTTTGTACGGATTCGTTTAGATATTAACAAAGTTTAATTAGGGTAAGCTCTATGGCACCTTCGGTTCAAAATGAGCTCCGGAGTCAAGAAAACACTTCTGAAATATTCATTAAAAAAACAGTTCCTTACTGCGACAGCAATTGTATGCTTATTTGTAAAAAAATCATGTAAGAATCTGCAGTTATCGGTAATAATCATACGAATTTAAATTTTTTTAATTTTATTGAAATTGTGAACTTTTCTTGAATTTACCTATATCTTGTTTTATTTCTCAGGAACAAATGGTGACGGACGTCATGGGCATGCCAACGGACGTGGTCAGCAGTTTGGCGGAGGTGGCAGCTTCGTCGAGTTGAAGACCGACATAAAGACGGCATTCACTATAAGCGTATCAGACGTTGAGAAGCGCTTGCCTTTATTCACTAAGTTGTATTTGAAGATTTTTCAGTCTTGTCTCGCAAACATCTTGCGATATGTTAAAAGATCATCTATTAGGGCTTTTTGCATTTTATCCTGAGCAGTCAGCTGCTGGAGCATCTGTACATCCGTCAGAGCGGCAAAATCAGCATTTCGTTATTTAAACTTATGGCCCAGCTCTTCAATTTTTCTTATTATATCTTTTTACTGGCTTTGATGCCATTCTTCGATGATGCAAACTGGAAGTTGCTTTTATTACGCATTTTTTAGAGAAACTCTAAGATTGCGTTCGAATCTGAAGTAATCGGCAGCTCCACTTTGTCCGAGATCTTTGCTCATTTACGTTTACCAACATTTACAGACTAGTATAAATCATCCGATTGTTTTCTTTTCCGGTTGCTTGCGTAGTTTGTTATTCAAGACTGGTTCGACGTGACTGCTGTTCTATCGGCGTTTCGTGGGCAAGCGTTTCGCCTTGCCTAGTTGGTTTCACAGGAGTGTTGTGACAGGAGCTATCAGATGATAGACGGCCACGCCATCACATACGAGATTAATGAATTTCGAAATAGCAGTCAGTAAAAAGTAAAAATTTCCAAAAATACATAAATCGAAATTATTTAATAAAATTTCGAAATAGTATATTTTGCAACAAGGGAGAAAAAAAGGTATTCAATCCTTGGGGTGAAGTGAAGTTCACACTAGCAAGCGTTTTGCTTCTATTTTACAATCGATAATGTTCGTTACAAATGAAAGCAAAAAAACAAATTTGCTGTCGAAGAAGAAAGAGAAGGATACGTTTCTAAGGAAGAGAGAATTCATTTTGTTGCCTTTTTCAAGGGTGCATAATAAAATTTGTGTTTTGCATGTATTTGCGACATGCAAAATCCTGCAAAATTTCATCCTTTGCCGTTTCATTATTTATCTTGGTTGACAGAGCTGAAATAATTGCAAATCCAAAAATATATTTTTGTTAGTCACGATTTGACATCGTGCGTTATTTTTGAAATTGAATACCATTCTAACCTGGTAAGTCAACCTATGCTATTTTGTTAAGAAACTGTGCTGACAATGACGCATGCGTTGCCCTCATCGCTTTGTTTCACGCACTTGCTAAACTTCCACTTATTTTCGATAATTTCACACACCACCGTTGAGCTCATTTTTTGTTTATTTTCGATATAAAATTAAATTAACGTTATAACAAATTAACTTGAATCAACTATTTGTTCAGTAATGTCATTCTCGTTAAATCGTAGATACCGATAACTCTTAACTTTTCAAAGTTCAAATTTGGGAACTTTTTGAGCGACACCTTTTTGGTCGTTATATATCGCGTTTTCTCGTCCCATAATTTTGGGTTAGCAGGAGCAACGTCGTACTCGCCCTCTTCATTGAACTGGAACATTCGCGCGCCTATCCCGGTAATGTGAGCATCCGTCTCAAGTCCGTAATCTCCGATTACACTGAATCCTACACAACGCGGCTGCATTTTCGAATTGCGCTTCGATTATGTTGAATGCTGTTTTGTGTCTTTTCTTCTATACGCATTTCACGTTACCCCATAATAATGCCTCAATAATGTTAGTTAATTCTAAAAGCCGTAGATGAAATCTTCTATTCCAATTCATTAACCCTAGAAACTTGCAGTTGTTTTTTTCGTTTTTGGTGTCTTGAATTCGCTTATAATCCGCTTGGTTCTACCGTCATATTTAACCGTTCCCGATCGAACTTGCGACCCAAAAATGTCACCCTCAATACACCGGACTCCGATTTCTTGGCATTCAACGTGCAACCAGTGTTAGCGATAAATAATGAGAACTCGGAACGTACAACTCACAACTTCATTTCAGATACCACGGCCCGAAACCACTCTTAAGCTTCAGGACTTAGTTATTGCTTGTGTCATGGGAACTTCTGGAACGAATATTTCTTCGGTGACGGCTGTGTGCTCTTTTGTCCTTGATTGACTTCCTCTCCTGCTCCGAAGATAGTAACGAGCTAAATCGATGATTTCTTCGATGTTTGTGTCGGTCGGCATCTTGATGATTGTTTGATCTAGGCTGTCGCTTCCGTAATCGTCCGAGACATCAACTATTTAATGTGTTGCATTCTCTCCTTCTTGGTTTCGTCTGATGTCAGTTGCGGGGTGGTCGAAGACTTCTTCTAGATCTTCTACTGGATTCATGTCCTGACGACTGGTTTCTTGATTCGAAGAAGATATGATGATTCCACCATATGTTCGCTTCGTCCGGTGATTTTTCTGACGAGTTTCAATCTTTGAAGCTCCGTCAGTCTTCTCCAGATTTGTTTTCTCGGTCGTCCTGTTTTGCAGTTGTTTTCCAAAGAATCTCACGTCGCGACTCACGACGATTTTCCTTTTGTTGGACAGACCTAGATCCTGTATCCTTTGGATTCATTTGAGTATACGATAAACACGCCAACTTGACCTCGTTGTTCAAACTTGTTTTTACCTGGTTCTCGATTGAGGTAAATCACGGGGCAGCGGAATATCCTCAGATGAGAAATATCCGGAGGATTACCTGTCCACGCTTCGTAAGGAGTTGTGCCATTTAGGCTCTTTGAAGGTATTCTGTTTCGCAGGTAATCCGCCGTGTTGATGTACTCGGTCCAAAGGGATTCTGGTAGTTCTGCTTCAAGCTTCAGACATCTGGCTGTGTCTCGTAGAGTTCGATTTTTTCTCTCCGCAACTACGTTCTGCTCCGGATTATACGGAACCGTAAGTCTTCTTTTGATGCCCTTGTTTTTCAGGTACTGTTCGAGTTCTTGATTGATATATTCTCGGCCGTTGTCAGACTGTAGACACTTGACGTGCTTTTTAGTCTGGTTCTCGACGAGAGCGATGTACTCCATCGTGACCTTAGCCGCATCCGCTTTTCAGATGCGACTAATTCAGGAACCGAACTTCACACCACGTGGAGAAGTCTTCAATAAACGTAATAAAATACCTTGATCCTGTGGGAACCTTGAATTGTATGGGAACGAAGCTTTGCACATCTTTCCCTTCGCACAGGTTCCGCACTCCAGTTGCACCGATGATGGTTCCAGATGTATACGAGTAACTCGATTTTTGCGTACAGCATCGGATGTATCCCGTAGGTTTGCGTGTCCGAGACGTCTGTGCAACTCTTTGAATATGAGCATTTTCGAATGTCAGAAGACGGAAAACGCGTTTTTTTCTAGCTCGTTCAAGTAGTATAGGTTACTGACCCGCTTGGCATACAGCTAGGTTACACCGTATGCACCCATGATCTTCGCGCCACGCTGTTGAAACAAGACATCATATCCATGATCGGTGATCTTACTCACGGACATGATGTTCGTTCTCGAATCGGGGACGTGTGAAGATTCGTTGAGAGTCACGCTCACCTCCATGCCGGAGTATTCTGCGTTGAACTTTACGGTGCCTTTTCCCTTGATTTGAGTCGACGTATTATTTGCGAGGTTGAGTGAGCCGGATCTGTCGATGTTGATCTCGCAAAAGCTATCAGCGTCTCGATAGAAATTCGATGAAGCGCCGCTGTCCAGACACCAGTTGCAGTTTTCCTTGTCTGACGTTGCAGAGAAATACACGTTACTGGATCCGTCTCCTCTTCGGACGACTTCTTGTTCTTCTTATTGAACCAACAGTCCGTTGGTTTATGACCAATCTCCTTGCAGATGGTGCATCTTGGTTTGCTTCCTTCTTTTGGCTTCTCATTGTTGTTTCCACCTTGTGTGGGTTTCTTCATCGAAAATTTCTTCTTGTGTACGAACATAGCTTCGAGTTTCAGGTTCGAAGCCGTTCCTTGCTTCACTTTCTTTTGTGATTTTTGCTCGCAAAACTTCTGGTGTTGGCAACTCCTCGTGCGACTCTATGCCACACCGGAAGTTCTCGAAGGACTTAGGATAAAGTAACATAATTGCGAGATGATCAGGGTGAATACCAATTTCCATGTCTCCGAGTTCATCGACGGTGTCGAAAAACTCGTTGAGATGTTCGCGTACATCTCCATCGTCGGCCATTTTATGAAGTGTCAGCCTCTTGAAAACCGTGGCCTTCCGGGCTGGTCCTTAGGACTCATAGATGCCTCGTAATTTGATCCACATTTCCCGCGACGTTTGACAGTTCTTCACCTGCTTCAATTCAATCGATGAAATGGCCAGGACAATATCCGATCTAGCCTTGCGATCGTTTCGTTCCCACTCCTGGATGTCATCCGCATTGTTTTTACCTACCGCCGGTCTCGTCTTTATTCCACTTACGTATTCCCACATATCGTTCTTCACGAGAATCGCCTTTATTTGAATTTCCCATGTGTTGTAGTTTTGTTTGCTCATGAGTTCGATCCGAACGGCACTCGCGCTCATTTTTGACTTTGGCGTCGATACTTTCGTTTAGACGTGAAACGCACAGGTAATTCCGTTTATTTTCTCACTCGCGCAAAGGTTCATTTAAATTTTTTCAAGTTCCTGGGCCCATAACCTGTTATGGGCTCATAACCTGCGAGAAGAAATGAGAACACGGAACGAACAGCTCACAACAACATATATTTTAGGACTGTCCAAACCATTTTACGAGACACTTGAACGTGTAGAATGTTCTCAAAACGAAAATTCGGAAACTATGAACATTTCTTTTCCGGTATCAACCAACGCCCGCTTTGTCAAGGTGCTTATCTTTTTTTCAAATGGCCAATGACCGTAGGCGCTTAGCTTCTGATTCCCGTGGGCCTTTCATTGCCGATAACATCCTGAAGTTAACCACGATTCGTTTTTTGTTCCCCTGGAATCGATAATACCCAAAAGAATCTCATCCAATACAGACTCAGGTAAGCCGGTCTTATTTTTGTCCTCAGACTCTGTACCAATATCCCAACGATCATACTCATCTACCGAGAAGTTAACGTTTTGCACAGCATTATCGCTCTTTTTCCCTTGGCTTACTCACAGCCGACTTCAGGCCATCACGCTCTTTCCGTTGTACAAATTGCCGGCGAACTGAAGTTGACGCAGTCTGTTCTGACTTTGGAACAGAGGTAATTCTTCTAATTTTGGTATTTGGCATTTCCTCAAGCTTTAAGACTCCTTAGAACAGAGTCCTCCGCGTCAAGTCTCCAAAGTCCTCCGCGTCAAAGAGCTAAGAGGGCTAAGAGGGTTGCCATTTGGTCGATGGTTTATGGATTACGTGTTTGCAAGCATTCTTCCACCAAGTCAGTATTTTTGTGGACAGCATGACTCGCCCACAATAAGAAATAATCTACTACCTTCAGAGCGAGAATCGTGACTACAGGTAGTGATATACGAAATTATTCCCGCTGGATTTTTGGAGAACAAAAATTTTAGTTGAAACCTATTCCTTGCTGCAGCATTAAATTCAAACTCACATTTTTATCATTGCGCCAATGAAGGCAAGCAGCCGATCCTCGTCATCGTATCGTTCATTTGTACAACACCGTTCAAAGTCAATCAGAAATTCAATTAGATTCTTTGCCAGTATAGCACACGAAAATACAACGTTTCCAACTCTCGCTTTCTCTCGCAGAATCCTAACAATGTTGCTGACTGAATATCGGTAAAGATGCTTGTCAAATCGGCTCCGTTGTCAATGACCATGAAGTCGTTCTTCGTTGCCACCTGTGGGGTTCTGGCATCCCTCTCAGGTGGATCTTGCTCGAGCACGGTCTTCCACGTGGCGGCCTTGGATCTCCACTTATTCTCCCTCGAAGCGGCGTCGGTGCTGTCTCGTAATATCGGGTAAGGTTTCGGGCTGGTCTTTGGCTAGTCCATTTGCTAGGGGTCGGTTCGTGGCCGTAGCTGCTTCCATGTTCTCGATTATATATTGTCGACGCAGATTGATTTTCTTGAGCAGTATGAAAATGATTATGCTGATTAATCCCACTACCGGGAGCATAACAAAATTTGCATCCAAAGTATCCTTTGAAGCGAGTCATTTTAAAAATATTGTGTCTCGCACCAGAATTACAACTGAAAGGCAAGTAACGAATCTGCTGATACTCGGTTTACCTTCGCCCGCAGGTGTCCAAATTACGCCGTGTTCGTATAAGCTGATTGATTCTAAGATAACTGGCTTTAATATTTATCATCGGTTTGCCACTGCTAACATGAACTCCAGCAAATAAGATGTGCTGTTTTCTCGCGTGCGGTGAAAGCTCGATTTTGCTAATCTCAAAGTGTTAAATAGATAAACAATAATTTGTCAGCTAAGGAACCTTGCAGGAACACTTGATATTAGATATTAGCCGCCGTAGATATTTTTTATCGCTTCTTATTTCAGTTTTCCTGAGTGTTACTGTAATCTATTGATTAAAGCATGTTTGGCGGGCGAAAAAATTGAATGATTTAAGCTCCAATACTTGAATAAGTGAAAGTGTGCAGTGTCTATTTGTGCAGTGTGCATTTCTCGTATAAGTTTTTCCCAATGGCCCACTCTCATTTTACTAACACCACAGTAGACATATGTTATTATATTTTTTTCTATTGTTTCTGGTAGCGTTAACTTTTGATAGGATCCGTTCAATATGTTGAAAGTTATTACTGAAGCCAGGTACGTGGAAAAGAAATCCCGAGGACGCCAGTCTCGTTGAAGTGGAATGTTTTCATTGAACATTTAATTGTTAACATGAAATTAATAGAACGGCGTATATTTCTCTTCCGGATCATTATCAATTACAATGTCATCCCATGAATCAGATATGCTCATTACTGTCGAGTCTGATAATTCTGACGAGTTATTTCTAACTGATTTTTTGGATATACCATCGCTATTTTGATCATCAGATTATCGAAATAATCCTCTGAGTGATGAAATTGGAGAATTTCCTTCCGAGACGAAATCGCTATCGGTTACAACTAATATTTTAACATCAGACTGTTGTTCTGATTCTTGAACCGATCCATTTGTGTAACGTCCGTCTTACTTATTGTTAACATCCATGTGATTATAATTTCTGCTCGTCTATATTTTTTCCCGATATTTGTAACAAAATGTTTTTGGAAATGCAATTTCTTCTTCTTTTTCATGTATTAAAACAAAATTGAAAACTTTTTATAGTAATGAGTAATATTTCTGAGGCTTAAAGAGAGAAACAGATTATCCAATTTAAAAAATTCAAATTTTATTTTGTACCTATGATCATCTGATGTAATTTTTTTACGTACACTGATTCCATACAATTGATTTTCTACATTTGTAGAAAATTTTTCTGCGGTCTCATATGCTCAGTGTTTCTCTAAGCAATCTTTTGAATTTTAAATTGACCTGTGAATTCCCGCTTCCTTGGTACGAGAAACAGCGTATTGACTTCGTGCGCATGTTCCGAATGCTCTCCTGGTACATAACATACTATACTGGATGACAGGAAACGCAATTTTCGTCCCTAGGGCTTTTTGGAGAATCAGATTTTCTTCTCATTCGTGATTCATAACTAATATCCTAATCCTAGAAGGTGAATTAAAAACCCTTTAAGCTCTCTGGCCCTTTTCTCTTGCGATTATGAATTTCGAACACACTAATCTGTGTTTAATCATTTCAACTTCTCGCAACATTTCAATTTTTTCTTTAATACCTATCAAAAAAGGTATACGAACCAACAATTAAGTTGAAAAATTAACTATTACGTATGAAGTTGTCTAAAGAAAAAACTTTAGGGGTTTAATGAACTTTTTAATTATGTATGAACTTTTTATGGAATAAGTAAATGAATAGAAATAAAACCCAACAAGCGCACTCAACTATGAAATTAGCAATCATTTTTTACTTCAGTGATTGAAGGCCACAACAAAGTACACGGACGCGTTCGCATCTCAAACGCGTGCGCGCATGAGAAGAATTGCCTAGGGAGGTAGCTTCGTTTTACCGAGTTGTTTTATGTATAGTATAAAAAGATACGGACAAGTGATATACGTTTAACGCAAAGGTAAATGTAATAATGAAACAATTGCCAACTCTAGATTTTAGATCGAATAAATAACAATCCCCTGATTTTTTCAACATTTGTTTTCGTTTTATCCATGAAATTAAAAACGCAGTCGTCAAATTAGAAGTGTATTGAACCCTTATGTTACAGACCTTGTGGTCGTACACTATCTTTTTTTTTGTAATAGGCAACTGAATAAATAAAACTAAGAACAATTCTCAAGTAGCAAATCAAGTTCGTCTAGCCTAAGGTCAGAACTTGGCCATTTAAGGCGCCAATATTAATACCATGTCCAGGCCTAGTTGAAAACGTAATGGTTCTGCCATACCATGTCATTCAATAGTACCGTTTGCAGATGCGACTTTCTCGCGTCGTAACCGTAATTGAACAGCATCTCAATGTACAAACGATACGCGTAATCATTGTGTCGCGGCGAAACCAAGTTATTTACTGGGCCTGCTCCGGCGTTGATGGCAACGCGCTTTGTCCTGAGGACCATTTTCACGCGCAGCGACAACATGGTGTGAGCCAAGTTGAGGTAACAGTCGCCGTTGCCTTTCACGACAAACTTCAAAGGGATACGTCCGTGAGTGAGAAAATTGGCTTGTAATGAACCCACCAACCCTTGATCGCTCTTTGCGTCGGAGTCAAGCTCGGAATTTAAGCACGCGCATGAATGAAGATGTACGAACGCAATCAGCCAAAAATGTCTACAATCGCTCGCTTTAATTTCTACGCACGTCTTTTATAAGACGTGCGTAATAAAAGGGTTTTCCTGAATTCATTCCTTATAATGATCTTGATCGTTTTGAAGTTTGATTTCGGAAAAAGGAAATGTATTAAATTCGCGAAAATGACCGCAATCGCGTACTACCGTAGTTGTACCGGTCCAGGTCAACAGGTACGACATGCAGTAGTGGCGTCTAAACATCCATGAGGTGTTGATCTCGTCCAAAAGAGCGTTCAGGTCCTTGCATACGCCTGATTTTATGGACGCACGAACCCGCTTGAAATCAGTGTGTTTTCTAATTTCCATCGATGTTCATGAGGCATCCGTGGACGTCTACATACTGACAAAATTTTTTGGAGCCTTTTCTCTATATGTGCAAAAATGTCTGACGAAACGTCTCGCTGAGACCATCTACCCAGTCATCAATGAGCTGTTACTCGTGGGTCAGTCGGGTCATAAACGGCTAAATGTTGTTATCAGGATAGTAATCCATGCCCGCGTTGCTCGGGAGAATCATGTAAAAGTCGAACTTCATGGTTCAGGTACCAAGGAAATGCAATCGTCGGGCAAAGTCACCAGGATCCGTTTGCTACGCCCTTAACCCCTTGTGTCTAAACATTGTTTACTTCGAGCAATCGTTTGAGTTTTTGATACACTGATACTGCTCAGCTCTTGCTCGTAGAATATACCGTTATCGTTTTGTCGTTCAAAACTGCGATTTCGTACACGACAGGCTGCCTGTTGGTCAAGATCCGTAAAACACCTCTTCAAAATATTTTGACTGACAACCTTCCTGAAAGGCTACTTTTTCGGCACTGATGCTAACGAAATCGTGCAAGTGGTATTTAGGCTTTCTCTTGTCCCTGTCCGACTTTTACAGTCTTTCGCTCAAATCTTTTCTCACCTTCGCAGCGTTATCTATCGCCACGCTCGCAAGTGTTCTACGGATAGTCGTGTGGTACGATCTGTTGTACGAATCAACGATTTTCGGGAGCACATCTATGTACCTTCTGCCACACATGTGTGTCAGTTATCGCTGGATACGGTCACGGAGAGTCCGTATCACAAGTTCTGCGATACTCGCTTTGTCAGACGAGATTCGCTCGGTTCAAAATAGTATACCCTGTTTTTGTAAAAATATTTGAAAATGCGAATTCAAATATTCCGCAAATATATTACCGCAGTCTGTCTGTAGTTAAACGGGGCGGCGCGGGCTGCTCTGTTCTATCGTTCTATAAACAGGTCTTTCTATCGTACATGGAAAAACACCTACTTGTTATCAAGTTTAGAGTGTACGACCCTGCGTTGCATCTAAATTGCATCTTGCAGTTGTCCATCACGACACCTTTCTTGCAAATGATTTGTTTTTAGCATATGCAGATCTTTTAATTACCCTCTACTATGACCACAGAGGGACAGTGTATAATTTTTTGACGCCTCAGTAACATGGTTCTGTTCAGAGATGCGCGCACTGTATTTTTGTGCAGTGTGTTGACGAAGAGTTTGCTAAGGGCCGTAGAGCACGTGATGAAAGACTAGCAGAGGTGCGACTGTGTTTTATTTTGGTGGAAGAAATGAAAACGATTGTTCCCATTTTGGTTATGAAAAGACTCGTCAGAAGGTGACATTTTCGACAAGGCTCACTACATATACCACCTCGAGGACGATGATGTTTAGAGATTTTGGAAAGTGAAAAATTAATTTTGCCATTCGACTTTGAAATGTTCGAAGATCGTTGACGATGGTTCAAAATACGAAGCTGAAGGAAAAGAATTGAAGAGTCCTGCTGTGAAACTGTACGATCTACTGTTCACTATTCTTCACAACTAGGTGAAGATAAAATAATAACAACGAATCGTGTTTCACACTCCGTTTTCATTCTCAAGTTTTTCGCCGGAACAATGTGTTCGTTTCGTCCTTTGTGTTTTTGCTGACACATTCGTCGTACATAATCATCTCGTTGTAAACAATTTCAAACACGATGTTATTCCGCAAATATTCCGAAAACGATGACATGTAGCTTTTGACGATCATAAACGGATCGTCCAAACGAGCTGTAAATTTTTAATTTTTTACTTGTGTCCAACAGTGGTTCACCGCGTCAGAATGGTTATCCAGGAACTCAAGTCAGTCCATGATACACGGCGCTACGTGAAGAAGCCTTTCAAGAGTCACCTTGTGCATGTTGAGCACAGTTTGCTGACCGTAGTGTGAAACGTACGAGGAACGTTGTAAATATCCATCGGTGGTTTCGAAGATCACTACTGGCTTGTCATACACCGTCTTGGTGTATAGCGTGCATTGCAGTGTGACCCGTATTTCCGGATTGCAATGGCTGTTGTTGACAAAGGCCCTCAACATGTTTGCGTGCTTCATAATTTCGCGTTACTCGTGAATTTTCAGGCTGACACCGGAACAGTACTGGTCGCACAACACATCACGGGGACGTCAGGTGTCATAGTTACGGTAGAAGAGCCCGACAACAGAATACTTTGATTTTGATTTGTTGAGAGCATATACGTGCGACGTAATTCAACGATCGATTTCATGTTGTCACAACTTTTCACTTTTCACAATGTCCGGCGTCTCCTCGGGTTAATGTTCCTTGGAACCAGCAGAGTCCGTGGTGCTTGTGCGTTAGCCAGTTGTTTTTTACCCTAGTCGCATGCGACAGCCCGTGCTGGGAAACCGGTGGTCTCACGATCTAGTAGGCCGTTGCACGGCACTCGTCTAAAGAAACCAGGGCTATATCATTGGGAATTAACAAATTATCCGTAAAACCCTGCATCTCGATTATGAACTTCATGGTTTGCGTTTCGATATACGACTGGCGCGTGCAGAAAATTTTAAGCCGGGGCGGTCCCTTTGTAGTTACAACTATATCATATTTATATAATTTTTCTGCAACGTCAGCTAATTCTTTTGCGGTGACTTAGTTTTATGTAGTATTAATTATATTAACAGTGTCATCAAACATGATAGTTGTTATTCGTTCTTCCATATCTATTACATGTTTTCCGTCCAGGGGTGTCTAATTTCACATAATTTTCTACTCGCATAAATGTAGCTCACATCAATTGACATCGTTATTAGTAAGTTTCAGTAAAAAAATAAAGATTACATTAAATTCGACCATTGATAAATTTTATCACGTAATAATAAACAAAATTTCAAACAAACAAATAACATAACCTCTACAAACCATGGAATCGTATGATAAGTTGATTAAGCTTTTGTGATTAAAATTGCCATTATTATTATATCGTTTGAGACTTACGAATGTTCTTATATCATGTATTGAAATTAAAGTTTTCAAAAGCTTTTTGTTTTTTGTTTTCCACAGGACTGTAGTTTTTTGAAACAGAAGAAAAAAGGGACGATAATGATCATCTATCCAAATCTCACAATAACTCCGATTCAAACATGTACAGTTCTAATGGTTCCATATCAAAGATCGGTTCTCACACGGTAGATTATTGAATTGCCCTTATTTAATTTTGAACAAACTTTTAAAATTCTTGAAACTTAATATAAACTTGAAACTTTTTCTATATTATGATAAATTCACATGTTCTCCAGCAGATCAGCAGGATTTTTATTGCTCTCCTTACAACTGCGACTAAAATAATCACGGACAGGATCGATTAAACACATATACCGTTGATTCGACTGCGTTGATTCAAGTACCTCATATGGCACACCGCATTTAAGTACCTCATACGGCCAGCCATATTCGAGTACCTCATATGGTCTACCACATTTTAACTCCTTTTACGGTCCACTCCGAGCTATACCACAAGCAAGCGCCTCATACGATACACCACAATCGTCTGAAGATCACAATAGAAAATATAATGAGGAAAGAATTATCACAAATCATGGGCCTGAAAAACCAATCATGGAAATCAGAAGAGAAGGCGGTTGCAAATTGATCGAAATCCCCACTCAACCATTGTTAAATGTGCCTTAAAAAACTACTACAGACAAACAAAATCAAGGTATTTAAATTTCTTAATATTATGTTGCAGGTTTATGTTATGATTTTGAAGAAAATAAAACCAGTTATTAGTGGCTACTTGAACACAAGAAGACGACATATTTTTGAAGAAATAAAGTAGCCAAATTGGTGACAAATGCTGAATTCCGAAGAACCAGTTCTTCGTGGTATTTTTTCCAAATTTTTTTTTTTTTTTTTGTAAAAAGTTGAATAAATGCAGTTCTTTTATTTGTGATTTTTTGAAATCATTTCCAGGATATTGCGTAAACGTTTCTTGAAGCTTGCTGAGATAACTACTGAACTTTTTCCGTCTACTTTAAGAGAGGTATACTATACTCATCCAAGCGAAACAAAAAGCGCTAGTGGGGTTTTTTAGACCTACTATGGACAACAAAGAAAGAAAGAAATTACGATGCAACACTTGAAGCCGTATTCTGGAAAAAAAAGCGTAAAGAAGACGGTATGACTGATGAGAATTATACCATAAGTTCGATTTAATTTCGTATAGTATTTCTATATATCTAATTTTTTTTCAAGAAACCAAAGTTTCGGATAGCTTTTAAAAACTTGAGGATACCTAATTTGTAGACAACGATTATCTACGGAATGGGTTAATATAGCTTCCGAAGAGCAAATTGAATTTCACAAAATATTGAGTATTGCAATCATTTTAGAAAAATTACCTATTCTTCGAGACCTAGCTGGAAAACTTTTGGTTGATTAATTTTTTTACGATTTCCATTTGTAATTTGTTACATGTTGATTTAAACGAAGTTTATTGTTTCATGTTGAAGCTGACTTTTCTAAATGTTATGGGAAAATTCCAGATTTGCGACAAGGTGGCCACAAATTGCAGAAAGCATAATTAAACATGCAAAAACTAGGAAAGAAAGCGATGCAGATATAAAGACTGCAGGACAATTTGCCACTTAAAGGAGAAAGTTTTTTCAATGTTTTTTTTATCAAAATACGAATATTGTTCATATATTCAATTATAAATAATCAGTTATTTTAAATATTTGAGACCACAAATTGACTACAGCTTTGATCCTCCTGATCCCGGTATTATTCAAGAGAAATTTAAAACACTCTGTGAAATCAAAAGCAAAATCTATGTGGCGTCTATCAGAATTAGAGGTGCTGCGGTGTTTCATCACACATAAAGTGAATATTACAACAATTGAGAAACTATAAAATATGAATTTTATATTATTCTGTCATGTTATTTTCGATCAAATCATGTATTATTTTTAAAAAAATTATCTAATTTTTTCAGGAAAAAGAAAATGCAGAAAATGCTCCGCAGGAGGCACATATCGAACTTCTCAACTTGCAAAATCAGCACAGAGTTTTATTGAAACCCTACATTCTTATTGTTGGACCATCGTTAAATGCAATTATATCTTCATTTGTGGTAATTGGTGACATGAAGTATGAAGCTCAGTCTACCTTGCTTGCAGTTGACCTGTGTTTCAAGTGCATGAAGATTTTTTCTAAAAGTTACTCGGTGACTTGCAATCACGTTTGGCAATTCTTGGAGCGAGAAATTTTCGATGCCATTGAGAACAATCCTTATCATATAACGGTGTCATTGATTCAGCAGTTACAAAAGTTTCGATCAACTCACAAGTCTTAAATTTCGTTGTTATAGTCTTTAGAGGTAATGGTTATCGTAGAAATTATTTTCTTTTCTCCAAAGTTTATTCAATTTTTCAAGTTTGATTCGACGTTGCTATTTATTGTCTATTTAATATTCTTTATTTATCACTACGTTGAAAATGAGTTCGTATAAAGAACGTCACACCCTTAACAACATATTCTCGGGCAGAAATTTGATTTAATAGATTTTAAAATTTACTCCGTCCCTATATAACATTCCATTTTTATAGCACAAAGTTGAAATTAAACAAGCTTGTTTTCGATCAGTTCTTAAGTGAACATTCGCGTTCGAAGGCGTAGAAACAACACAGTTCGTATATACCTCCAAAACAATTTGAGATAGGTGAAGAAATTGTGTATACAAAAATCCAAGAAAATGAAACTTTAGTGCGAACGAGAACAGTGTACAAGGTCAACATTGATTTAACGAAAACTTTGAAGACTGTTCTTACAGTCTATCTTACAATCTATTCTTACAATCTATAATACTTGGTCTATTGGAACGAATTACAATATACGTAAATGACTTATACAGTGACAAAATATCTTTAAAAAATGTTATGCAGAAAAGTTTGTGGACAGAATTGTATAGAGAAACAACGAACAGGGAAGTCACGCAAGTGAACAAAAGTTGAACTGTACGAATGTTACTTTTTCATTTTTAACGCCTCATTTTATAGCAAAATTAGATAACTTTTGCATTTTCACAATTTGCTATGGTAAACATTTGAAAAAAATTGAAAACGCGAACATTTTTTATCTATTTATTCATTTATTATTCATCAATAGACAGAAATCGATATTGATGGATGCAAAAAAGCCGTGTATTTTCAGTGCGTAGCCATCCTCGGAGACAATTTAGGTCTTAATTTAATTTACGGATTTACAGAAAGCTTTAAGTCTAATTTCTATTGTAGTATGTGTTCGTTTGTATTGTAGTATGCTGCATTTTTAACAAGATTAAGGGTTTTCACATCATTCAAAATCCATCGGTGGATATAATGCATGACTTAAATGAAGAAATTGCACAAACGATTGAGATTATAGGGTTGGTACTTATAGAAACAGTCGATTAGTTTAACAATGATAATTTCATTAAACTTAACAAACATTATTTTTGTGGTATTTCAAACAATTTTAATGATGTGATTAACTTATAACTAAGTCGATGTAACAAATATATGTTATAAAATACAGTAATTTTAAGTATTTAATGCTTACGTAAAACCTTGGATTCTGGACTCAACTTTTAGCGATGATTTATGCTTATTGAAACTTCATTTGCGGTTACTGGTATTTACGAATTTTTTTGAGTGAGGACTGATTCTAGGTTAAATTGGATTCTGGATACTGTGAATCACTTATTTTGTTACACTTCCAACAGAGTCTCTGAGCAAGGACTGGCTCTTGGATGAGAACTCTGGTATATGTTGAACAATTTAAGGACGACAGATTCAAGAGATGAGTTTACCGGGTCAACCGGGAGGAAAGACTGATTTGACTGGGCCAGGAACACTCTATTTATCTAAATTTTTTAACATGGCAAACATAGGACTTGTAAAAGTAGGAGGTTTCCAGGAAAATCATTTGACATTTCAGCACCTTTATAAAACAGTGTACAAAATTTAGTTCATTCTTACATCATAGCGTTTGGTCACCTGCTCATCAATATGCGTTATGAGATCACTCTAATACGCTTTTCCATTCGTTCAGTGTTTCCGGCCCAAGAATTCGTGTATACGAATGGCCTAATTATCTCTTGTATCAAAAGACACTCAGATGCCAACCATTTGTATGATGATCATCAACAATTATTCATGAATTGTTGTTGAAAATGAATGATTTCTGGACTCATTTATTGTTACCATAATATAATATTAAATAAATATTTTCTTTGTTATAATTATCAATTTAATTATGGTATTTATACTCTTCTGAAAGAGAATTGTAATTATATTACAATCAATAATATGGAAATAGTTGATTGTTTCTCAATAAGATTTTGAACCAAAAAGTCTCATTATGCTAAATTTAATTTGAAATTGAAGTTGAATTTAAAATATAACGTGATTTAGGCATCACGTAACATTGTCTTTCAACGCGCCAAATGCAATTTTCTCAAACACGTTTTCTCTATATTTTCCAGTAAAGCAATTTTGCGACTACGTTCTCCTTGAGAATACCCCTTTCAAAAAAATAGTGTGCATTGCTCAAAACGCTCAAGCCTATGACCCGACATTCCTTCATGGCTGCATTATCAAAACGTGACGTGAAATTCTACAGCTGATTTTGAACGGTACGAAAATCATCCAGATGATTTACGCTAAGACAGTGGTTTTCATCGACAGTCTCATGTATTTTCACATGGCGATGAGCAAACTCCCTGAGGCTTTCGGTTTTTCCGAAGAGAATGGCTACTTTTCCTACGTTTTCGATACTATCTCAAACCAAAATAACGTCAGGCCATTACCGGACAAAAAATTTTATTCACCCGACCAGAAGAACAAGGACGCGCGAATAAAATTCTTAGACTGGTGTTTGAGACAAGGAGCGTCTCCTGACGGCCGGAGTGTTCCTCTTTTGCTATTTCTTCTTATTTTTATCAGACAAATGAAATTAAAAAAATTAAAACCCGGTCGATAAATTTACTCTCCTCTTTTTGTTGTCCGTTAAAATTGCACGCAACCTTGCCCTCCTGCAGACCACCAGTCATCTGATATTTGTTTGATTTTATTATTTTTATAATTAAAATCAAGCTCGCTATTCATGAATTTTGCGCCAATGCATTCATGAAATCGTTAGCAAGACAAAAATGAAAATATTTCAACTTGCTACTCTGTCATTTTTGTTTTTCTGCAACAAAGTCGTTCACTTTAAATTTGAAAATTGTCCGTTGCATCCTAGAATGCACAAATTGGCGGAAACGTATTCCCCTCCACCCCGCGCGCCCGAGCTTATAAATACGGCCGCGGTCATCCAAATTAAGTTTTTATGGTTTTCCATAATTTTTCGCGTTGTACTCGAGTATCCTAATAATCATTAAATCTTTAATTTTTAAAATCTTTAAAGTGATCATTGGGTGTGAAAATTAGCCCGTGAACATCAACCTAAACTCACTACCCGACAGCTAACCTGGAGAATTAGTCACCCGGTCAGTCTGTTCCAATTTTCGTTCTCTTTGCAGGACTAATTTCAACGGCATCTATGAGTATATTAATTTAGATTCAGAGTTGTATCTCTGAGGCAAACCAAAACTAAATGTTTTGTATATGTGGCGCGTCGCCACATCAGGTGCGCTTAACTTTTAAGCCCCTGTATCAAACTATTTCTTTTTCCTTTATTAATATCGAAAACCGTTGCTCGTGTGGTGTTTATTGCACTCACGAGTTCGAATTTAAAGCATCATTAGATTTCAACCAAATAAATATTCATATGGGCCATTTGTTGCAACTCGAATGTCTTGGGTTCCAAATTCCCATTGTATATCTTTGTTAACTTAATTTGTTTGCTTCGCGAAATTAATTCCGCGTATTTTAATTTCACTTTGATTTGATCGCGACATTCAAAAATAAAAATAGTAAAGGGTTGAGGATCCGAATTAGATAAGAAGCTCTAATCTAATTTCGATCGGCCTTTAAATCCTATTCATTTATTTTCTCTATCAAAAAAAAGTAGCGTCTACTTCAAATTCGAAATAATATCATTTCTCGGCTCGATCAAAGTGTCTTTGATCGAGCTCGTATTTTGTTTTCCTACCATATTTAATTTGAATTAAATATGGTCCATTTGATTGATTTGATGAATTAAATTTTTTCTTTTTGATGAACGCAAAAATTCGATAAAGTTTCGACCCAATGTTCCTACAACTGGTGTTTCTCGAAATAACGTTTTTGATTTTCAAAAATAAATTTTCCACTATTGCAAAATGGACATGACGATTTCACGTTTGGCTCGTCTCGCGTTATGAAATATTTTGCTCGACATCGGTGACTTCTGCCCGTTCACAAATACGTGTATAATCGCATCAGCATGCAATAGGGTTCTTCTAAAAAATTTCCGGCCTGCAAACAAGATAGGTCTGATTCCGCGCGGTAGGTAAAGACTTGCAGATCGTCAATCACCGTTTGCTCTGAAATAATTAGCGCTGCATAAAAAAGCCGACGGTTTTATCAGTTTCACGGTTGTTATTGACACGGTTGCCCTGAATGTTTCGAAGCAAACGCGACCGGTGCCCTGCAGACAACAAAAGAATACGTGATCACGAGAGTTTGACAGAGCGGTACGAGCAAATGTGCCTCGTTCCTGAGTGCATCAAGGATGCTGGCTACAAACTCGTGGAAGATTGGGAGTGCTCTTTCCGGGAATACTTGGAAACCGATGACAAGCAGCCAAATTTTTGCCTTCCTTCGAAAAGCATTTGACAAACGCTGTCGATCTACGGGATGCATTTTTCGGAGTTCGCGTCGCAAAGATGTTCTATAGGCCGTTTTATACTACGTTCTATAAACCGCGCGGAGACAAAACAATGAAGTTTAAGGACATTTGTAGCTTGTACCCGTGGATGTGCAAGTACAAAAAGTATGCTGTAGGTCACCCACGAATTCTCGTCGGTGGCGAATGTCTCGAACTCGCAAAGTGTGATAATGATTCTTCATGCGTCGAGGGTCTTGTTAGCTGTCAATTTCTCTCCCTGCGCAAGTTCTTGCACCCTGTCCTCCCCATGCATATGTGTGAACCTGAACCACGATCTCGCTCAAACACGGACGAGCAGGACCGTTGGTTTGACGGCACCTACGTTTCGGACGAGTTTCGCTACGCCGTACAACAGTGGTACGAAATTTTACGTGTTTACGAAATCTGGCAATAGGAAACAACGCGTTACGACGAATCAAGCGGTGAAGGTGGTTTTTATGCAAAATACATCGACACCTTTCTGAAAATTAAACGAGAGTCTTGGTTTTCCCCGAAGAATACGTCACCGACGAGGACAAGACCGCGTAGATCGCCGATCACTTGATAGACGAAAACATTCGTCTCGTCAAAAACAAAATCTGTAAGAATCCGGCGCTAAATTAGGACTCAGTTTGATGTGGGGTTAATTGGGACAGCGTGACAATTTGGACAGAAAGCAAATTATAATAACGTGAGAAGAACTCATCTCGCTCCTCACAGACACTGACTATACAATATTTAAAACTAGACCCGGTGGCTGCAGTATTCAAACGGGTACACATTTGGGCGACATGGTTTCTTAGCTAGCGATGGGCGAGCAAATAACCATGTTATTGGCTCACCTTTGCCAAAATAAAAGGTGTCTCTCTTAATTACAAAAACCTCAATGCGGTCAACCACACTGTTCTTGAGAAATTCGCTAAAGGTTCGCACACAGAACCAGTTATCCTGGTCAACGATAGCATTCACCGTACACTGTTTTAAAATATCGTCACCCGTCAGAAGGCGAAGACGGTTTAACCCGTTTTGAAAAACGCGAGACCTCCAACTGAATTTCATTCGCGGCAATTCGGTTACACGATCGAGTCTGAGTGAAAAATAGTATAAAATTGTACATATCTTAGTACACAATGTATAAAAATGTTACGTATCGTCGGCGTATGAAAATTTCTAATATAGATGTATTTAACTCTTGGAATAAACAATTCAAACACAATCTCTGATGCTTCTTATATCACAGATGCCCATTACCATGTAATGTTTTGTTCGCACGAGTGCACGGCCGCACGGACTGGGTGCGAATAGCCACAACTTTTAAATTAATAAACAAAATTTTCTTCCATGTATTTGTTTCAATTTTGTACACGACAACAACTTCGTCATCGCGGTAGTCCTTGTAAAATAATATTTTACAATCTTTAAGGAATGAAAACGAAGCTTGAAGTAAACACATGAATTCTTGCTTGTGTTCAGTGTGTTTTATCACTTTTGAGCCAAATTAAATGGCAAATTTTTCTGCAACCACACCGAGGGCTACTGCCTGTGTGTGAAGACGGATCTCCTATTGCCTAACCTCCAGAGCACGACGGATCACCGAGAAGTGGCCTTTGTTTACAGATGCCGGCCTTATCCTCACTTCTGTAGTTGTGACAGTTATTAGAGACCGAGTCTTTTTGATTGTTTTTGCGCTGTGGGACACCGGAGAGAGTCGTTTTCGAATCTGAACGTATTTTTGACAAGTATTTTTTCGAACACATTGCTGTCGTTGCTTGCACGGGGGACATTTTTGTTGCAGCTTGACCATCCTGTCTCGTCGCCAGGATACTGACATGATGTCCAACTCGACGGTCTGCCCCATCTGCGACGATGAGATCAATCGCAGCAAAAAGGGCACCAAATGTTATACCTGCGACAAGAAAGTGCACGCTGCATGCGCAGAAAATTTGCCCAAGCTGACTTCCGGAGTCTTTGTTATGAAAAACAAAGACCTAGAGGTTCAAAGACTTCATAGTCTTTGAACCTCTAGGTCCTCTCTAGAACTTGAATCCTTAGAAACTCGACGGAACATTTATGACCTCCTCTTTCTCTACACAATAATCAACGGTTCGACATCTTGCATAGAGCTTTTTGATCAGTACCGTTTCAATGAACCTCAACGGGTCACCAGACATCCTCTACTCTTCGCCACCGAGTTCTGTAGGTCGAACTTTCGAAAGGGCAACACAACTCATCGCATCCAAAGGACTGCAAACGAGATTTTATCGTCCGGGAATGATTTCAACCTGTCACTTTCTTCATTCAAAAGCCTGTTGCGTAGATCAACAATCTGATTTCCAACCACGTTATTTTCATTTTCTTATATACTTTTGTAAATTGTTTACTTCCTTCTCGAAAAATTATAACTTATATTGTAACATGGTGGCTTTTGTACCGTGCAATCCTTGGCTGTGACTCATAATTATACCTTTTACCCAGTCATGACGTGATAATGTTTTTGTAATTCGTTTTTCGATGATAGTCTGTTTCTTAACGTAAAGTTATAAATATTTATTACTCCCGCCTTTGTAATTGTATTGTGATCGATATAATAAGGGTGCATACCGTAAATGAATAAATAAATTTAAGACAGGAAGGGGGCACATGTTTTTCAGAGCATCATGTATTTTGACGCCGTCGACGGTTTTGAGTGCCTTTTTCATAATTTTTTGTGTCAGTAGTTTATTGTTTTTCAATAAATTCTCATAATTCGAATAATATATTTATTTACAAACGCTATTTTTTAATCAAATAAATGTATTACACTCTTTCTGGCGTAGGAGGGAGCACATGTTTGTCAGTGCGTCATGTACTCGGACACCGTCGACTGTTTTCATAATTTTTTGATGTGTTCGCGATTTTTTGGTGACGATTATGGATCGTGATACCTGAAACATTCTTCAAGGTTATGACTAATTAAACTACTGTTTTGAAAGAATATTTTGTTTATTTTGACATGTGCTTTGAATTTTGATTGTGATTTCACTTTTCACCTAGTGAATTTTTTTTTTTATGCATGACACTCTTGGCTATCTCTGATGTAGATTCACCAGGTCAAAACGAGAAATTCTCATGTTTCTTTTGCTATTTTTGTTTGGATTTGTTCCTTTTTTGCTTAGACATAGCTGCAGGTCATTGCTATCATAGGAGTGTGCAATCCTATTAGCTTTATTTTTGCTCGATTGCTTGCACTTTTAGGTGACATTTGTGTTTGCTAGTCTAAGTTAAGTTTCAGTTTAACCGATTTAACTGAACTTTGACGCAATGATGGCGCAACGAACGTTAGTTGACGCATTTCTTACTGGCGGAATTATAGCCCTTACTCTGCCCGTGGATGCACGCGCGGAAGACGAGATTGACGATTGGGACGAAAGCCTGGCTGACGATGAGGTCTATGGCATCCTTCAGATCGCAGGCCTAATCACCAAGGATAATTGGGCTCGGTGGAAGCCCCAACTGACGCGATATTTGGTCCAAGAGTTCCTTACATAACACGACAACCGTTCTGGAATGTAGAACTCAACCCGGTCAGTATTGTTCCTGGAATAAGAGGCCGCTGAGGCACATATGAGCCTCAGGTCCATTTATCTCGCGTTCACGCCCCCTATTCTGCTTGTAACCATGACAGCACACCGGACCAAACTCGTGACAGTCCCCGTATTGGCTACAGCGGCACCGACGGCTTCAGATACACACCTTATATGGACAATGTCTATGATTAAAAACCTGCGCTGGGTCCACGCTGGGTCCACGTCCACTCTCCAAGCCAAACCAACTCCTGCACCCTCGCGCTTTACACGTCGTGCCCAACGCTTGTTGGACACATACGTGGTCACCACAACGGAGTATCGTCTCGCGAATACGCCCGCGATATGAACCATGGATTCGAGTTTGCGGTCAACCACCCACTCCAACGAGACCGTCGTCGCCCCAGGTCCATCTGACCTTGCCTTTCTCGTCCACCGGGGGAAATGTCAATTTATGTCTCGGAGGTAAAATATATAGGCTTTTTTGTTAACCCCCAGGGTTTGCAGGTTGACCCCAAAAAAATTTCCCCTATTCTGGAATTCCCCGTCTCGACGAACTTAGCGCAACTAACTCCACCATTTCCTTGGAATCACAGGTTAGTACTGTAGGATTGTCGAAAACTATTCCGATTTGGTCAAACCTCTGAATTATCTGTTGCGAACAGGTAGGAAATGGACTTGGGGACCCCGAACAAGAAACAACTTTTGACGGGCTAAAACAAGCCCTGTCCTGATTGTTCCTGATAATACAACCCCGTTCGTCCTTCAGACCGACACCAGTGGTTTCGGCCTTGGGACCATCATTCCACAGACCGCAGACGGCCAGAAAAAAGTCATACGCAATGCGAGCCGTACAATGACCCTGGCCAGAAAAAACTACTCGATCACCAAGAGGGAATGCTTCATTGAAATGAGCAATTGAGAAGTTCATCTGTTATCTCGAAGGATACTCTTTCACGGTCGTGACTGATCGTAGCAGACTCCATTGGTTACATAACCTCAAGAACCCCACGATCCGACTGGGCCGTTGGGCCTTGGAACTACAAACTTATGATTTTGAGGTTGTGCACCGAAAAGGAGCACTTCAACATGTCCCTGATGCTCTCAGCCGGATGTTCAAGGACCAAGAGTGCGTAGCGGTCGCCGCCACTTCTTTCGAAGAGTAATATCTCCGCTGTATGAAAGCAGTTAAGGGAACCCCATGCCACTTTGCCAAATTGGAAATTAGAAAATACGTGAATTTTACCAACTTGGAATTTATCGGGGCGTCGCGGATAACATCCAACCGTGTCCGACCTGTCAAGCCACAAACCTTCTTAGCAGGGCTTATAGGCAAAGTTGTGGAAAAACCGTGACAGATTGTTTCCGCTGATGGGTCCGTTTTCATGCACGGAAAATCACTATTGCTTTAATTTTGTTCGTCTCCTACGTGAGAGACGACCATCGGTCATGAAATAACTATATCCACAAACTTCAGTCAGCCCTTCACGCATCCAAGTACAAATCAACCCAATTTAGTCCTGTCCTACTCAATTTCGATTACGAATACCTTGGACTGCATGACCTGATCTCTGAGAAACTGACGAACCTGACCTAACCTTCGCGCCGGGTGAAGTGGAGTCCTAGCGCCAACGCATGATCCGCTTAACAGCGCTGCGCAAATTGGCTGTCCGATACCTCGAAGAGGCTGGAGACCGACAAGCGTATTATTATGATGAGAATCGTAACGAGGTACTAGTAGTATAGAGGACTTATAGGACCGGAAGTCCCATATATGGTATATCCTAAAAATAACCGCGGCGTTCAGCGCAGGACGGGTGTGCGGCAGCGTTTTTCGGGCGGCTGATTCAAGTGCGGCAGCAAATTTCGGGTGACTGATTTTAGTGCGGCAGTAAACGCGGGTGACTGAATCGGGTGTGTCATAGCTTTGCGAAAATTTTTCACAATGCTTTGCAAAAAATGAAAGAATCGTATCGTAAATAAATTTCTATGTATATTTATAAGAATTTAATGTTAAATAAGTTTATTCGAAAATAATTTTTAATTAAGAGGTTCGTTTAAAAAT